>VDFB02374954.1:0-26104 GCA_007258455.2 Sequoia sempervirens
ATTATGTTGTTTAACCATTGAAATTACAGACTAAGTTCACTTAATCCTTTATAGATCTCAATGAAATTAACTAATTACTAAAATATTGTAATTAGAACTTAAATGCCAAATTGAAAATACTAGAAAGAAATTAGAGAGAATGTAAGACAAGAGATAGAAGAATAATAAGATAGAAGATAGAAGAATCAGACACAAGTTGATAACGGAGTTCGTCCAATCAGGACTACGTCTCCGGGTCCACTTCTCAATGTTGGACCACTTTTATTAATATCACTAAGCACCTAAAGATTCCTTATTACAATATTCAAGCTTCAAAAACCTGCACAAAATTCCTCACAATCTCTCACTTTTACAATTTTGGTGTATAACAACACCTTGCAATTCTTCCTCTCAAAAAGAATTCAACTCTCACAAAGGAATTATTTCTCCAAGTAGACTTGCTTATTTTCAAGCCAAAACTCTCCCCATTTTATACAAGTTTGTTTGCTAATATGGGCTAAAACCATATTATTTGCAAATATACCCATATCTCCTATTACAAGAAAAAAAATCAATAATATCCTCTAATAATTTTTGGAAGGATAATATCCCCTCAAAATAATTCTCTTTCCATTTGAATGGTTACGAATGGATTTATTCTCTATTATTTAGGGAATATTTTATGTAAGGTTTTATTTGACCCCTTAATTTAGGAATACTATTCCTAATATTTCCGTGTAAAGGAAAATATTCTAGGCCTCTAAAAATATGGGATAATTTAGGCCCCTAGGAAAAAGGGATTTAGCCTTATTCTAAGGCTTTGAAAAAGCAATTAAATATTTTAGAGAAAATGGTGGGTGGTGATCCCACCATCCTCTCCTCCTTTTAAGTTTTTCCCCTAAAGGCAAGGGAGACTTCCCTTATAAGGTGGGCTGCCCCCTATTCCTTAGGTGGCATCCCACTTTAATAAGTGGTGCCCACTTTATAGATTTTATAATTTTTTTCTTTTAATATATTTTTTCCCTTTTTTTTTGTACACTTTTATATTATTCCAATAATAATATTGTCATGGGATGCCATGTGTTAGGGGATGATTGGCTGAGAGCTGACTGGGCGTTGACATCATGGGGGCAACTTTGACCAATCTTTGACCTTCCGTAACTTTGCCATATGGACTCCGTTGTCCGTAAAATGAACTTTATCAAAATCATGACGATGAGCACCTCAAAATGGTGTTGAATTTGACTATTTTTGATCCTTTGATTTTTTCCTTTTTGAATGCTTGATTTGGCTTCCATTTGACCGAACCTTTGGATCGTGGCATAACTTATGCATACGTAATTCTTTGAGTCTGCTCAAGCACCAAGACCATGTTAGCTAGATCCAGTAATGATGCTAGTCTCATGAGATTTCGAGATTGTGGAATTTTTTAGTTTTTCAAGATCCACTTGGATCACTTCTAATAAGCCCTTTTATTCATCTACAAACCTAATAAATTATTGAAACAACAAAAAATTGATTTCTTTATGGTTTAGGAAATAGAACAACATATTTCGCAATCATTCATTCAAGGAAAACCCTAGAGATCTCAATCCAATGAAGAAAGGGGAAAGAGATCTGACAATAGGGTTGTCTTAGGGTTTGATTATAAACTAAAGAGGGGTTCACCACCAAGCTATGGCTTGGAAATAATAATGAAATACAAGGCCTAATGATTAAACCTAATGCAATGCAATACTTCACTAAATGACCTAGAAATGCATATAAATTGGAAGAGTAAACTATAGAAGTATAGAGGAGCACCTAGAAACCTATAGAGGCTAGAATGAAGATCTAAAATGTTGAATAACCTAAAATTAGGGCACACTGAGACTCATACATGAGTATGAGTGTATCATTCCTAGACTGGGGTTTTTGGGCTAAAATAGGTTTTTGATAGTGTTGATGCAAGATCTTTAGAAATCTTGAAATTTTCCTGTACTGGGACACATATGCGACAAGTGTCATATCAGTTCAACTTAGCTTTTTCAAAGGGTTAAGACCTGATTCTACTCTCATATCTCTACTCTTCCTATCATACTTCATTTTTAGATCTGAAACTTTGATTTTGGACCTGTAGAAGACTTTCTATGACCTTGCAAGTGAGGAGACAACTCCAACAAATTTCTTCAAGCTTGTGACCTAACCTTCAAAGGATCTTCAAACTCCAATACACCTAGATCTATAATCACATATGTAGAGAGGGAAAAACTTGTTGATTGTTAGGGAATAGGGGTTTGCCTTGGTCAAAACTCTTTTAGTTAATTCAACCAAATGATGAGATAATGAAATGAGGAAATGAAACATGAAACATGAAACATGAGCAATGATACCTTGAATTATGTCTTGTAAATCTACAATTTAACATGAAGTGGCCATGAAGAATGTAGATCTAGATCTTGAATATGGATATGAAAAAATGCTTGCAAATGGATCTTCAATTCTATATCACAACACTAGCTCAACAACATGCTTGATGCTTGATAATCTTGACATGATGATGGATCTTGAATTGTTGCAATAATTGATGAAGAAATCTACCCTTGAATGCCTTAGAAATTCTCTTGTAAATTCTTTTGATGCTCTTGTGAAGTCTTGGAATTCTTAACTCTTGAGTGCTTTACTTGATATCATGAAGGCTTAATGAATTAATGATTTGAGACTATTTTATATAGAAAATCCATCCCAATTACCATTTATTAGATCCTAGAGGCCAAAATTCATAAAATTTGAATTTAAAACCCTAATTTCCCACTCAAACCCCTAAAAAGGGTCCAAATGGGAGTCAAACACCCCCTGTGACATATGGGTCACACTTGGGTTGGACTCATATACCCAAGGTGGCATATAGGTCCCATAAGACCTTTTTAGAGAGAGAAAGTGTCTGGGAGTTAAGAAATTAAGTCTATTTGTTGATCTTGTCGGGTTTTTGATTGAAATATACCTCAAGATGCATAATATAGGGTGTTAGGGGGCTATTAATGATGATATTAAGGTCATAAATGCAAGAGGTCCCAAAGAAACTCAATGTGAAAGTGTAAATAAATATACTTTTTTCAACATTAAGATTAAGGAAAAATTAGGTATATTTGGCTTAAAAGGGGCCTAAATCCAATGTGAATGTGTACAACACATTACATCACTAGATTAATGCAACATTAGGTCCAAGGTCCCTAAATTTAATGTGAAGGTATAAATAAATACAATTTACAACATTAAATTGAGGAAAGGTTAGGTTTATTTAGCTTAAAAAGGGCCCAAGACCTAGTAATGAAGATGTGTAAAACACATCCCACAACTTGCTAAGATAAAGGTAAACCCTAATTTAGCATTTATTCATTCCCAAATCAAGTAAGGAAAAGGGACCTTTTCTATTTCATTTATACTTTGAGTTCAGTGAGAGGGATGAACATACATTTCCAAACTCACGATTAGAAGTAGACATTCAAGAGGGTCCAAGCGTACCAATGTGGGTGAAAAGAATAAAAAAAGAACAAAGGGAGGTGGCCAAATCCTGGGAATACAAGATCCTACATCAAACCAACATAAGAACAACAAACAAAAACAAACAAATAAATAGGCCAAGAATTATGGATCAAGCCTCAATCATTTGTCCAACACAATGTGGATTAGATCTAAGTTGTTTGTCCAAAGATGCATGCTCATTCTGAGGCAACAAAACTTTAGGTTGTTCGCTAGGTGAGTAATTAAAGAGTGTGAGACACATACACATGCGGTTGGTATGCACTTACAACACACACGTAAGTGGCTATGGGAAAGTCATGCCTGAGATTGGCTTCCCATCCAACCATACCAAAGTTATAACTCTTGATAACTTTAATAAGGTGCCACACAATAATGAAATTTGAGATTCCTGAGGCAAGAAAAGCTTCATATGCTTGATAGTCATGATTAAAAAAGATGGCACCGTAGGAAAGAAAAGTTTGTTATGCAAGGTGGCCATATAATAGATGAAAAATTAGTGTATTGTATGTTCAAAAGGATTTTGCTTAGTTCATGTAAGATCTCTTCTTAGGGAACATTGTGCCTAATGTCCCAAAGAGAGGACAAGTCAAAGAAATATCATGCTCTCAAAGAAATCAAACACAATGACACGACCAAGAAAAGGACGCGTCACAAGAAGAAAGAAAATTGTGTAGTGAAACATGAGTGTTGATGTATGCCCCCACTTTAAAGCATTTTCTAACACCATTCCTGTGAGAAATTTCTTTAAATTAGAAGAAGACATGAGAGCTTATTCAAAAAGTCCTATGCCAAGTCATATGTTTCCAATAAGCTACATCATGAAAAATGGGTTTCCCCCAAAATGTTACATGAAAGCCAACTTAAGGCATGTCGTCCACACCCCAAGCTTTCTCTTATATGTATTCATGATCGGTAGTCAACTATCCAAAAGAGACAATGACAAGTGACATACGAGGAAAAGGAAACCTAACCCCTTGCCTCCACTTAGTGCAGGATAAGGATGAGCTGAAATGAAAAGAGGAACTAGGTGCCTCAACATAAGGAAGAGCACCACAATCCTTAAGATGTTTAATTTGATTACTCAAAGCCTTGCATTCATTAGTGGAATGACCATGAAATATATGATATGCATAAAATGAATTCTATAGTAAAATTTCTCTCGTGTTCTTGGAGGAATGGATATCAAATGATCTTGGAGGAGTCTCAACAAGATACTCTCTTGATCAATAGTAGAATATGTTCCTTTATTTTGCAACAAAGACGTCTCTTGCTTAGTACAGGATGTCATACTTACACAAGACTCTTTAGATTGTGATATTTTTTTCTCTTCTTTAAAGGAAGGTGTAAAATATAACGAATTTGAATTATTAGTGTTCTACATGATAACATTGATATTAAGCAAATAATTTTGTTTCTTTCATTTCTTTCAAAGAATAATAATCCAGACCACTAGTGTCTAAAGTTCAGGATGCACTAATGTTATAGTCAGCTTAGAAGGATGTTTTGTAATAGTGTTGATTAAGTGAAGGCTTGTTTGTGTCTTTCAAGGGACAATAACCAAGACCATTAGTCATTCCTTGTGTGTTACACTCTATAGGGATACAAATACCTTGTTCTTGAGCACCACATCCTTTTCCATTAAATCCAAGTTGTTTCATGAGTTCATAACCTTTTCCATAAATCTCTTTCATTTCTTTTGGAGTCGATGGTCATTTATAATAATCTTCATCAAAGTTTTTTGTGTAATTTGTTGTCTTTTTTTTAGAGTGGTTGAGGTGGATGTTTTCAAAGGGTCATCCAAATTTTGTGTTGAAATTACTGCTTTTTCTTTTCCTTTTTCAAAGTCTCTATTTATGATATTGTATTCACCCATGAATGATGTGAAATATAAGGAACCCTAATCATCTTCTAATAGCTTCGTGACTTCCTCAATTTGTTTTTCTTTTTATTTTTTTTCACAGGTTCTACTTGTGTAGATGGTCTCAATGTTTTATAAGGATTCTCCTTTCCTTTCTCAATGTTTAAACAACTGTTTGGTTCAAGGCCAGCTTCAAGTGTGTACACTTTGTTGTTGTAGACATATTTCATCATACAATGAATGGTAGAAGGCACCCCATTCATTGGATGTATCCATGACCTTCCTAAAAGGAGATTATATGAAATATCATGAGGCATAACATGGATCAGTATTTCTAATGTGGCCTTTCGAATTGTAATTGGAAAAGTGATCACACCAAGCAGTTGTTTTCCTACATTATCAAATCCATGAATAGATGGAGAATCAAGTTGAATTTTTTATTTATCCACACCAAGCCTATCCAAAAAATTTATGCTGCACACATTAAGATTAGATCCATTGTCAAAAATGGTTCACTTTATACCTCTTATTTTGTATCTAGCTATTACCGTGAAAGCATCATGTTCTTTTTTCACTTCTAAAGGAGGGAGTTCATGTTGGTGGAATACAATGTCAGCATTCATTTCTTGAATCATCACTACTATGTCATTTGGTTACACATTAGGAGTGGTAGGAACTTGTTGTAAGGCATTTTGAATCATGTTACGATAATGAGGGGAGGCTTGAATAAGGTCCCATAATGATATTTTAGCAAGAGTATTCTTAATTTGTTCAACAAGATTGTACTCCTTTCCACTTTGTGAAGGAAAAAAAGGAGGGCCATGCAGGATAGGGTTAGGCAATGGGAGAGATGTTGAGGGTGTTTTTCATGGTTGTAGATTATTTATAGTGTCATGTATGGGCAATGGCATTATAACTCAATTGCTGCAAAACATTGTTCTTAGGTGGGTAAAGGATAATTTTGGGTTTATTTTGAGTTTGTGATCATTGTGAGGGTGGGTAAAAATAAATGGATTCTTAGGATGTCCCATAGGGTATGTATGGGGTCCATTAATCAAGGGGGGTCTAACAAACACTTGCACATTCATGACCTCAATAGTTTTGGTTTGACATATTTCTAATTGAATGGGAATTTAGTGTTATCTTTTTACCATCATCATTAAAGCCAAAATGCTATCATTTTATTCCACCATGATATATTCTCTAGGGTTTTGGACCTAAAAGGAGAAAGGCTACTTTCAATCTTCCATTCAAGAACAAACCCTTGAGATTTCATTGCAAAGGAGATTGAAATATGACAAAGGGAAGCTTCTAGGTAAATAATAACAACAAATGAGGGTTCACCACCAAGTGTAAACTTGGAAAAGATGAAATGTTGGAAAACATAATGTGAAATGAAAACATATGCTAAATGACCTAGAAAATGACCTAGAAATGAAAATAAAGAAAAACATAAAGCTATGAAATAGAAAGTGTGCACCTAGAAATGTGTTGAAGTTTGGAAATATCTTTGAAATTCTAAAATTACTGCTTTTTAGGCCTAGTGGGACACATTCGTCATTTTGGGCGAATCAGTCCTGGTTCTAGAAAACTATCCCAAAACAAGTTTCAGCCAAAAGGGTATCTGAATTTGTAGATATCTTCAAAAAAAATCTACCATGGGACTCATTCGCCACTACTGGGCAATGAGTCTTATTCTATTGAAAAGTGTCCCAGCAGTAGAATCTTGAACTAAAACTTTGGAAGCCTCTGACAGATTAATGAAATAAGCACCTTCCCACTGATTTCAAGTAGATTGGATGGATTATTTTCCCTAGATCTAAGTTTCCATGAGTCTCGAAAAAATTTCATGACAACTTTGACAACATTTGCATCTTTATAATTTAGACATTTTTCTTTAATTTAAGCAAAGAGTACATGAAATAGTGATGGGTATTACATGTGCATGTGCTTCTCTAGATGAGGATGAAATTGTGGCTAAGATAAGTTCAGATCCTTGCCTCCCTCCTACAAAGTGAAGGCCCACACCATTGAAGAGCTCAAATCAATAACAAAGATGTCAAGAGACATGTTGGTTGGTAAGCTTGCTGCTTTTGACTTAAGTGAATTTGGTGAATCTATTCTGAAAACTGAATCAACATTCAAGGCTACTATATCTAGAAGTAATAAGAAAAGATATGGTCTAGGAGAATGTTCCAGAAAGATATTCAAGTATGATGAAGAACGGAAACAACTTGAAGATAAAGAAAGAGAGGTAGAAGAATTGGAAGCACTGATTGTAAAGAAAGAAGGAAAAGGAAAAGGTAAGTATGAAGGAGTGTTACCTATTAAATATTTTTCATGTAGTAAAATAGGTCATTTTGCATCAAAATTTCTTGAAAGAGTTCCTATAACTAAGCCTAGCAAGTCTAGATTCCAAAAGAAATGTTAGTTTGCTAAATGAGTTACTAATGATGAATCTGATAAGGATACTAGAAATGAAGATGAATGGGTTTCCATTGCTACCATTGAAAATAGTCTTGTGGCTACTAAATCTACTAAAGATGAGAAACCTCTTACAGCCCAAGTTGAAAAAGATGAGTGGGTTATTGACAGTGGATGCTCAAATCATATGACTGGTGATAAAAAAAATTGTAAGTCTAGAGAAGTATGATGGTGGTATTGTAAGATTTGGAGACAACAATGCTAGTGTGATTCATGGCAGATGTTATATTTATCTTGGTGGTAAGGATAACATTGATGATGTTGTTTATGTTGAAGGATTGAAGCACAATATTTTGAGTGTTGGACAGATGGTAGGAAAAGGCTATGATCTACAATTCAAAGATGGAAGATGCAAGATACGTTGAAGTTCTAGAAATATGATTGCTACTAGTAAATAGACAAAAGGTAATATTTTTCACCTAAATACTGCTAATGGGAGTTGCTTAATTGCTCAAGTAGATGAAATCTAGTTGTGGCATAGGAGGCTATTCCATGTAAATTTTGATAGCATTGTCAAGTTAAGTTCCACTCAAGCAGTAAGAGATCTACCTAAGTTAGTGAAGCCCACTAACACAATTTGTAAGGAACGTCAGATGGGTAAAAATCTACTAGAGTCTCCTTCCAAAGCAAACAGTTTCATTCAAATGACTTGTTGGAGTTGCTACATACTGACCTCTGTGATCCCTCCAAAGTCAAAAGTATTCATGGAGAAAGGTACTTTATGTTGATTATTGATGATTACTCTAGAATGATATGGGTTTCCTTCTTAAGAGAAAAATGTGAGACATTGGAAAAGTTAAAAAGTTTCAAGGCTATGGCATAAAATGAGAAAGGTTTGAAAATCAAGTTTCTAAGATTTGAGAGAGGTGGTGAGTTCACCTCCAGGGAGTTTAACTCTTTTTGTGAAGAACATGGAATTAGAAGACAATTATTTGCTCCTCAAACCCCTCAACATAATGGAGTTGCAAAAAGAAAGAATAGAACAATTTTGGATGTTGCTAGAACAATGATGATAGAAGGAAATGTCCCCCAGAGCTATTGAAGTGAAGTTGTAAGAACTGCTATGTATACTTTAAATTGGGTAAATGTTAATGGCAATTCTAGTAAGACCCCTTTCGAGCTATGGTTTGGTTATAAACCTACTATTAAATATTTCAAGATATTTCGAAGAAAATGTTATATCAAGACAAATGATGATATAGGAAATTTTGATGCAAGAAGCAATGAAGGAATATTTTTAGGTTTCTCTACTAAAAGAAAGGCCTACAGATGCTATAACGGAAGACTGAGAAATATGTTTGAGAGTGAAAATGTTAGAGTTGATGACGGATTCTTTCAAATCATCTAGATATTGTGGATATGATTCAGATGAGGACAACACAAACAAAGGGAAGAATGTTCAAACACAGAATCAACTTCAAATTGTGCCATATGTTCCAGTTGTTCCGATAAAGCAACCTCAATTCATTCTGGTAAATCAAGGTAGTTAGGAAGCAAAGACAAGTGCAAGTGTAGAAGAAGATCAAAAGAATCAGAAGTTCAAGAAAATTCCCAAAACTCCACAAACAAAAGCTAAACCATTCTAAAATCCAAATTATAGGAGATAAGAATAAAGGAGTGCAAACTAGAAGAAATATTCTGAAGAGTATTGCCTAATTTCTGGGTTGAACCTAAAATGTGCCTGAAGCTTGCCAAGATGAACATTGGATGGAAGCTATGAAGGAAGAGCTGACACAAATTGAAAAGGAATGCATGTGGATACTGGTTCCTAGACCTAAAGACAAAAATGTGATTGGCACTAAATGGTTGTTTTAGAACAAGTTGAATGAAAAGGTGAGGTAGTCCAGAATAAAGCAAGGCTGGTATGTAAAGGGTATTCTCGGATGGAAGGTGTTGATTTTGAAGAAAACTTTTTCCCCTATTCCAAATTGAAGCTATTAGATTATTTCTTGCTTATGTTGCATACAAGGACTATAAAGTCTATCAGATGGATGTGAAGTCAACATTTTTTAATGGAGAACTAGAAGAAGTATACATTGAACAACAGGATGGATTTTAGCTAACTGACAAGGAAGATATTGGTTTTTCCAATTGAAGAAATCTCTATATGGACTTAAGCAAGCCCCCATAGAGCCTAGTATGCTAGATTGGACAAATACTTACTAAAGCTTGGATTCACTAAAGGTACTACTAATAGAAACTTATATTTCAAATTGGATCATGATAAAGAGTTAATTATAGAAGTCTTTGTTGATGACATTATTTTTGGAGGAGATGACAATCTATGTATGAATTTTTTGATGAGATGAAGGATGAATTTGAGATAAGTATGATTGGAGAGATGAAGTTCTTTCTAGGATTACAAGTGACCCAGTTAGACAAGGGGATATTCATATCTCAGTCCAAATATGTGAGAGAGCTACTGAACAAATTTGGGATGGAAGATTCAAAGTTTGTTGGTACTCCCATGGTGACTGGATGTAAGCTAATAGAAATGATGATTCACCAAAGGCGAATCAAACTAGATATAGGTCAATGATTAGAGGATTACTTTACTTAACCCATACTAGACCAGATATTATGAATGTTGTATGTATGGTTGCCAAATTTTAGGCTATCCAAAAGAATCATAGGTGACTACTATTAAGAGAATATTCAGATATCTAAAAGGAATAGTTGACTTTGGACTTTGGTATCCAAAGGATGATGATCTCACTTTGAGTGCATATACTGATGCGGATTGGGCTAGAGATGTAGATGACAGGAAAAGTACTAGTGGTGGTGCTTTCTTCCTAGGGAAGAAGTTGGTGTCCTAGTTGAGCAAAAAGTTGAGCAATTCCATTTCTCTATCTACTTAGTGTTAAAGTAGAATATATTGTTGTTGAAAAAAATTATACTCAAGTGATATGGATGAAACAAATGTTGAAATATATCAAGGTGGTATATGAAGAGCCTATTGCCATATACTGTGACAATTCAAGTGCAATAGATATTTCAAAGAATTTGGTACTGTATTCTAATACTAAACATATATCAATCAAGTTTCACTTCTTGAGGGAGAAAGTGAATGAGAAAGAAGTCAGATTGGAGTATTTCCCTACCAAAGAGCAGATTACAAACATCTTTACTAAGTCATTTCCAAAGGATAATTTTGAGTATTTCAGAGGAATGCTATGGGTAATTACCCCTCCTGATAAGAACTAAGAGATGCATTTACTTTCATCAATTCATGAGCTACATTGCTATTTTCTAATCTAGATTTATGTTCCCATGGTTGCTACTCGGGGAGTAGTGAAATGTGTAGATATGTGGTTCAAGGCGTGTGTGGAAAGGTCATGGTTACCTTTTCCATTGATGTCAAAGGGGGAGAAGTGTAATGTGAAAAATATTTTAAGGTCGAAGAGAAATTGAGGAGAGTCTAACCAAAGGGAAAGCAAGTGTGTTGGGTTGATGGTATTTTTCACATCATGTGTTGCCATTAATTTCAAAGGGGGAGATTGTTGGATGTTTTTGACATGTTGATGATATGTGGTTGTCATTGATCTCAACACTATTAGAATTTGGTGTATTAGAGGCTGTATATGTCGAGGATATTGAGAAAATTGTAAAAGAAAGTGTTCTAGGTTCCTAGTGGAACTATGCAAGTCATGAAGGTGTCTTGTTCTCTATGTTGAAGTATAACTATTGTGGATTAAAGGGTTTTCTTTTGAGTGTATCTAGATCATCTACCAAAATTTTTAGAAGTTCATGTATAGCTTTGATCATGTCGTGGTCTAACAATGTTTTTGTGGTCTCTATCAGTGTTCCTAAGTGAAGTTTGTGTGATTCTAGAAATCTCAGTTGCTATAGATGTTTCTCTATTATTTCTTGGTGCTCTTGGATGCTTCTAGATCATGCTCTATCTTTGTGGTATTTCCACATTGACCAGTGTGCTCCTGGTCAAATATCTCTTGTGTATGTTTGATTTTTCTTATTCTTGGCCAACATGTTCATGGTAGCAAGTTGTGGATCTTTGAGGTGAAATTAATTGAAGTATTTTTGTGTTGGAGTTGTTAATTTGGGTCCCCATTATGTTGTGGCTGACCATGGTAGATTCGCATTTAAAAATTTATTTGTAAATTTGGGTCGACATTGAAAATATATTTTATTTTCATGGCTGACTAAAGTTGTTGATGAAATCTCATGTAGCAGATATATAAGAGTGATTGTTTCATCAATGTAGTGTGTGGAAGAGGTGCTTTGTGTGATGGGTGTGATCTTATGTGTTTATGTGTGAATATCATTTGATTGTAGAGCAGAGTGTGAAGAAGATCGAGTGAAGCGTGAAGTAGTTTGTGAAGGAGTTTTTTGTGCTTAATTGGAACTGTAATCAGGCCTTTGCAAAAGCTATTTTTTTAGTTCATACCCTCTAGATTTTAATCTTATTTTGTATTGTTGAGTAGTGAGTCCCTTCTATAATTGAGCAGTGAGCTCTAGGTAGTGTTCCTGAATGCATTTTCATTCCCCTTTATTGATTTCATTATACTTTTAATAGGGTATAATATTGTGGACTAACATTCACTGTGGTTTTCCCCCTAATAGGGTTTCCAAGTAAAAAATCTTAGTGTTCTCTATCTCTCTAATGTGTTAATTGTTTGTGGTCAATTGATATTTGTAAAATTTGAGATTAAGTTAAGTAAATTCACTACACTAAATTCATATTTTTTTGTTAATCTTGCAAAGCATACTCCAGCCATAATGAGGGTTTTGATGAAGTAATGCGTTATAAATGAACTTTCAGAATAATCATAGTGACTACAAAATCAGTCACAATAGTCAAATAAATAATTAGATCCCCATAGACTGTATATTGAGCGTAAGAAGGATTATTCATTTCACCATTGATCAAAGTGGTGGATGATGTATATTCTTGCTCAAGGGTTTGGTAGAGCCCATGAGGCTCCATTACCCAATATGGTAGCGTGGAGAGTAGGCCTCATTTTGTTATGTTTCATTTTATATTTCCTATGTGCAAATCTCTATGTTTTTGACATAAGATTCAAAAAAGATTCATATGTTTCATAGGTTGTATATTGAGTGTAATATTAAAGATTTCTTTGAACATTGATTACATTGAGACAACAATCTATATTTTTAAATAGATTGCATCCAAAAAGTTTGCATGTAATATTTTGAGATATACGTTGATCACATGTAAAGTCAAATTCCCAAACAAAATGAAAAAATGTAGTTCAAAATTAACATCAACAAAATCATATGGATGCTACTATCTCTTTATTGTTATGGTTGTCCATGACTTATGCAAATATACTTATTTGACAATTGTATCTCCTATAATAAATCAATAATATTATAAGCTTTTAGATAATTCTATTAGGCTTTACATTAGCATACATACAAATCTATACATAAGCGTAATAAGATATAACACAAAATGAATGTTCCAACTAAAACTTACAATATTTACTGCCATTTACTATGTGCAGATATCCACACACCCTCTTCTCTCTCTCAGATTGCATTCCATCCATTTGTACTTCCCTCCACCTATTGGATCATCATTGCATGTCACTACATGCAACTTCTAGTTTATTTATTGTTTGATGTTGGTTCTTCTTCTGATTATGATGATTCTAGTCCCCTTTCTCCTTTTTTGCAACAAAATAATCTTGGTGTTGATGGTGAAGCTTCTCCTATGGATTCTGAAGCATTTTTTCTTGACAAGACAACTAAGACTACTAAGTTTCCAGCTTCCTTTGAGACCCTTGATGCCCCCATTTTGGAAAAGGTTGTTTCATCTTCAAATCATAATGCTTATACCCTAGATTTGGATGCTACATCAAAAACATATGCTATTCCTCTTGTAAGTTACTCAAGAGGGGATTCTCCCCCCTCTAATTTAAATATTTATAATGTGGCTTTTGACTCTTCTTGGAAAATGGTGCAATGTAAAGAGAAACGTTCTTCTAAGAGGGTTTTGGTTTTGATTGACAAGCCCTAGTAGAAGTGGAGGCAAGGTTGTTGGATCCTTGCTTTGGTGCTTGAGTTATTCCCCTTTATTTTTCCTCTATGTTCTACCTTTGGCTAGTGGCTTTGATCTTGCCACTTGTCTGTTTTCCTTTTATGTTCTTGTATTCTTGTTTCTAATTTATTGTTGTGCTTGGTTAGTCTATTTTTTTGGGTTTTTTAGCTCTATTTTTTCTTTGTTTGTGATCAAGGCCCTTCATCTACTTATTTAATAAATATATCTATATATATATATAATAATAATATTTATGTCACTATTTATTATGATATACCAAATTTAGATTTCTTATCATAAATATTATGAAAATAAATTCATTTGAATGTTATCGTGTTTTTGAGAAAAAGTTAATATTTATTAAGATTAATATTTTTAAATGATGTTAAAAGATTTATGAAAGATCAAATTATGTAGTATGTATGAGTTTATCATAAACTAATATGTATTGGAATATACAATAAACATGTGAACATTCTTAAAAATTGATTCTTAATTTTTTATGTGTAAGGTGATATCTAAGTGACAATTCCCTTAAATTAAATAAGGATTCTTCTAACATGGTGTTTGAAACCATTTATCGATTCCTATCTTTCTCATTGTTCTATACAATAAAATTTGACAAAGTCTTTTTATAAATGAATTTATAGGTACAAAGGTGTTGGTAAAATATTGTAAAATTTCTTCCAATTTTATTCTTGATGAATACTTCTATAAATAATTTCATTCCAATTATATTGTATTCCTGCTCAAGTTTGATAATATATTGTGTAAGTTATTGAGTGGGGTTTCTCTTCACACAAGTCACTATTTCATGATATAATTATTTATCTATTTAAGATTGCATTTTGCTACATTCTATTTAATAAGTATAGATAATATTAAATTTTTTTTCTTTCTATCACTCCCTTGAAGATTACTATATTAAGCTCCATCCATATTACTTATTTCCTTTCAAGTTGTATACAATCCTAATCACCTTTGGTTCTATTTGTTGGGTAGTGGCTTTTTTGATCTAATTATTATTTGAGTTAGATATTATGCAATAAGAGAAAATTGTGAACTTTATTAAAAGAAATAAACATGGCAAGAATGTGAGGGAGGTTTGAAGAAAAAAATAATATTTATTGACTTTGATCTATCGATTTAATTGATGTAAAGTTTAGAGGCCTATGGATACTAATAAAGAATCTTAGTATTATATAATAGATTGAAAAAAAAGGGTATGATTGTGCCTTTTTATTTGTCTTTTTAATGTCCATGAAGAACTAACTACAATATTTTTATGGAAGAAACTTTAAGAGATTTTTTAAAATAAATCCTTAGTAAAAAATATTCTTGAGAGAGAAGTTTCTTTCCTCGAGGACGAAATAAAGTGAATAGATTATAGACTACCATGAATAATTTATCACATTCATGGCTCAATTAAAATTTATAGGTGTAAATATGAATGCGTAAAAAAATATTTTAGATTTTCTTATGTTCACTATTAGACTCATGTGATAGCACCTAGATGTGCTCATTGGAAGATATTCTATGAATCTTAAGGTTGATACTATTTTTTATTATTTTATTTCTAAGGATACGAGGAGGAAGGTTTATCTAGAGTTGAAAAAAGGATTTGAGCATATGAGTCCAAGATAAAATAGAGAGGAAATAAGAACAATAAATAGCACGAAAACTATAAATCCACATCCAATGAGAGGTCTAAATCTCCTATAAATTCGAAGGTAGTTTGTAGGATCAATGGTAACCCTAGTCACTTGAAAAGAAGAAGTGAAAGTAATCTAAAATGAATTCTAATTCTAAATTCAAGAGGGAAGATGGTAACCCTAATCACTCATGTAGATAGGAATCCATGGTTAATTGAAATTAGTTCCATAAGTATGTGAAATTGTTTCTATAAGTATTACAAATACCAAGGAGGTAATGTGTACTTGGGATATAACTCTTATTTAGATATTGTTAACTATAGTAGTATACAAAAGAAATTATTGATGGTAGAGATAGGAAATTTGATGGTGTATTTCTTATCCCAAGATCACCATAATTTAATATCTAGGAGAAAATAATAGATGTGACCATGTAGGTGAATTTTTCTAAAGTGGATGTTGAAATGGTAAGAGGTGCTATGATGATTGCTAGAGGTAGTAAATTGGGAAGTTTTTTCTAAATTAGCAATATTGATTACTAAAAGGAGTGTTATGGGAAGAAAATTGACTATGTAGTGTCTCTTTGTTTGGACTTGAGCAAGAAGCCCAATGAACAATTTTTTGTTACTATGGAGTTTTGTAATATTTGTAAAGGAAGAGGGTCTCAAGGATCATTTGAACTTTAAATAGGGAAAATAATTGCAAATGACTATTGTGAAGCCATTCGAGAAGTGGGAAGAATTCAATCAAATCATAAGAAACCAAGAAGGGTTGATAGGGTAAGCTTTCATTTCATTATATTTTATATTATTAGGTTTTGTTGAGATACAATTCATATGGACTAGCTAAGACTCAAATCTAATACCTTCCATTTGTAATTGGACTCCTCTACCAAATGAGTTGTTAATCCCTTTGGTGCTAGTCCATTATGACTCTAGGTGTGACTTATTTCTAACAGTCCCTTTAAGCCACACTATATGTGCTTGGGCTCCTAGTTTGACTACAATATCACATATTGAACTACAACGCCATGGACCGAATAAGACTCAAACCTAATACTTTTCATTTATTGCTAGAGTGCTTTATCAACTAAATTATTGACCCCTTTGTGATAAGTCTATCCTCATCTAAGCATGACTTATTCCCAACAGATTTAAAGTTTAATATCAACATTTAACAAACTCACTTTTCAATATTTTAATTTGTAATTTTCCTCCAATGTAAAGAAGGGAAAATGGGATGTATTTTCAATTTTCATTTTAATTTTTTAATATTTCTAGTTTAATTTCAGCTAATTTGAGTGGAATTTCATGAGCTTTCAGATGTTTGGAGTCTCAGACATTAATGAGTAAAACTATTCACAGCTAGTAAGATAGCATTAGAGACATTGATATGTAAAACTACCCCTAGAATGAATTTTAATCCAATAATTAATTTTGTGTTCATGTGGTTAGTGCAACAATCATTGCCTTGCTAGATTTCAAATGACTGTAGGTACCAAAATGACTGAAGTGACAACACACATTTTAGACACACCTATGATAGAGCAAGGTGACAACAAGCAGATGAAACCAAACTCCAATAAAAAGAAATGTAACATGAATGGTAAAATTGTTTTCAGAGGGAAAAACATTAGTAATTGGGAAATGATACTTTTCTCAAATGATCACAACGTGTGGATGAATGTGTTGAAGAAGTTTAAAAAAGACATGCTCAAGAGGTTCAAAGAGCTAGGCATCAATATCAAAGAAACACCCTTGTTCTTCCATGATGTTGCAGAGAACCTATTAAACGATGGGGAAAAGTTGAAGAGCATACTAGAGGCAATCCTCACTAGAAGAAATAAGGAGTTGGAGATCTTATTTTATGAATCGAGTCTAACATATAATGTTTTATTTATCAATTTGTAATATATTCTCACTTAAGTAAATCTTAAACAAAACAAAAAAAAAAATACTAATTTTCATATTACATTTATAAAAACTTGAAAATATGTGGTAATTATTATTCTTTATCATAAATAATTAGCAATCCATTTTTGTTTTTCCATAAAGATTCATAATATAAAATCTATAAAAAACACATAATAATAATAATTTTTTATCATAAATAATTAGCAATCCATTTTTATTTGACATTATAGATTCATAAAATAATTGAAATTGAATTTTAAATTAAAGATTTAATTTTACTTTTATATTAAATATACTTTCCATGTATACAAAATGCTTCTTAAATAATTGAATATAAATATTGTAATTTATATTTTAATATTTTGTATAAATAATTGATATGATGTAAGAGTTGAACATCTTTAAAAGATGACACTAAGATCACACCATGTATGAGATTTAATAGAACAAATACCCCAGACTTCAGATCTAACTCCAGATCAAAAAAATGACGACGTAATGTGAAAAACTAAAAGGTGCCCTTTTTTAGGCCGACCTAACTGAGAAAAGAAACAAAAACCAAAACTGAACGAAAACACTGAAAAACCATGAAAATTCAACCTCATCTCCCCATGCCAGTTTTCCATACTCCATGAAACATAACAAGTAAAAATCGCTTTAACAGTATTACTTTTAATAGGATGGTCTTTGAGCTAATCACTATTCACTTCAAATCGCTAGTTGTTCCTATGGTGGGTTCTCTTAAGGCCTGGTAAAATCCCAGAACCAAATCTGTATCATTCCATTCCTTAAGTCTTGGATCGGCAGGGAAAAAAGGCATATTTAGGCCTGGTTCCGATTCCTGCTCTTTATTTATGAAGGAATTAAAAAAATGTTCAAGCATTTGCATTTAATAACGCACATGACACGAACCCAATATCACAGAAATCTGTATAAGACAAAGAAATGCTAACTAAAGGCCCAGTTATATATTGTTGCTGATAAGACAGATAATATAGAAACACAATACAGCGCTTCTTCTATCAAAAGGCCCAGTTATATATTGTTACTGATAAGACAGATAATATAGATATGCAATACAACGCTTATTCTATCACCAGACAGAGAGAAAGATGGTGAAGTTCATGCACTACATCATTAGATTTATATTATCACACAACCTGGCGAATAGGACCCAAGATCGTCCCTGTTACGGAGCAAGCGCTAGTGGAATGGCAATCGTAACCGCATGACAACTTCCAAAACACTGTTTCCACATAATCAGACTTGGAATAATCTTCGGGCACCATTAAGGTGCGGTTTATGTCGGGCGCCGAGCACACGCTGTTCCCACTTGCAAAGCTCACAACCATTGGTGTGTACTCGTATGGTACTCCCTTCGTCAATATCTTTCAACAAAACAAATAAGAAACCGACATTAAGATCAATATACTTATGGTCAGCTCAGCTCCTTCAATAAAACAGATGAGAGAAGACACTGGAGAAGAGAAAAAAAGCATACCACAGAGCCGGCCCAGGCATCGCCAGGAGTCCATGTCATGTTGTTCACACTAGTAGGCTCCCCATTGCCCAGCTCAGAACTGTTACCAACAATCTTAATTACTTGCCCAAATTCGACATGTTGAACCAATACGAACGTTACGATCACATCTTCTCCCTGCAACACAACCCCAATACAAAACTCATTTGTTTCTTAGGACTCTCAAACACACTTTGGTTTTGTAATTGTAAAAATTTCGATTAGATTATGTAAATTTACTTTTGTCATCATTCTTTCTGACCACATTTGATGATCTATAATCAGAATGAGATAATTAGAAAAGAGAATCTAGAAGTAAATAACAGGCCATATTGAATAAATAGATCAAAGAAATGAAAGTCACAAGAAAAAAGAAAAAAAACATGATCTACCAGTTACTTCTCAATTCTTTTCTCTATTTATCTCACCCTACTAAATGTGATTCAAAAGATTGAAGGCAATAAATTTACGTACATAAAATTTGGAAGCTATTATAATAGTACCATTATGATAGACAAGAGAATTGTAGTTCAAGATTACATACCGAAGTAGGGACTGCAAGAAGGCTGAGCACACCCACAAATAGGAACAGCAGGGCAAGGCTTTTCACCTGGACCGCCATGACTTTTTCTTTGCTCAGAGCAATCAGAGAAAGCAAGGTGTTGAGCAAGTGAGAAGGGAAGGACCTTCATATAGAGAGAGGGCCCAATAGTCGTGGGGTCCACTAGTCGCGCCAATCGTAAATATAATACCCAATAGTCGCTTATATAATGTCCAATAGTTGTGATTTTGGTGCGGAGCACCTAGGCTGACCTCCATTTTGGTTTGCATAATTTTTGGCTTGTACCTGATCTTAGCCAAATCAGGATGTTAGTAGGTTGTGTTGGATTTTAGAAGGTGTTGTGTGTATGGAGAGTTAGTCATTAGGACTAATCTTATCCTAGTTAATCATTGTGGATAAAGGTTGTTAAATTTTGGCTTTACTAAACTTTGGACAACATATATTATGTTACAAAGCAATTAGTGTATTGAAACCGAATCATCATTGTTTAAAAGATGCCATGGGCAGTCAAGAAGTTATTGGTATGAGTTTAAGGAGATCAAGGTCCTATAATTAAGGTTAAAGGTAGAGTGGCATGATTGCATGATGAACTTGTTAGTTTGCATGCACTTTACTTGTCTTTGAGAATCCCTTGAATCAAGGAAATCCTCGAGCCACTGCCCTTGAATGATGGAATGGCATCCCAAATAGGGGGAATGGCTCGTATAAGAAGTAGTTAGCATGCTTTGTAATCAGTTTTATTTGAAGAATAGAAAAGGCAGTGTGATTTGAAGTAATTTACATGTGTTGCAGCGTGCTTGGAGAAACAGTGATTATAATGGCTTTGTTTACACAGTTTTTTCACTGTTCTTAGGTTCTTTGAATAGTTTGAAGTGTATTCCATCTTGTAGATAAAAGGTTAAGAGCAGATTTCTGTGTTTTGTGTACAGAGTTTAGCGTTGTAGAGCAGTTTTCTGAAATTCCACTGTGTTTTGCAACAGAACTGTCATAGGCATTGAATGCTCATATTAGCGTTGTATTTATGTTATCAAGATAGATTTGTTTCATTCTTCTTTGTGTATTTAAGTTGAGGAGTGTAGGGTTATTCATTTGAACCCTTAGATCAGAATTTAAAGGGTTTGAAAGTTCAGTTTTGAACAGTCAGTCAAAACATGGCTTCCCGATGAAATCTGCCTGTGGAGTTTTCCTGAGGTTGATGGAAATGACAGGGAAGCCATGCCTTTGTACATATTTAGTAATAGGAAGCTTTGAGAACCAAGCAAGAAGTTATATCACCAAACCCTAAGCGAGTTTCAGTCACCCGGTTAGGAGTTTGGAATAGAAAAGTTGAGAACTCGGGCAGGGGCAGAAGGTACTGTACGGTACCAGTACGGTATCATGTAGGTTTTGGTCATACTTTGACATGTTAAAGTGAGTTGATGCTTGAACAATCCAATAGTGTGAGGAGATAGCAAGAATCTCCTAAAACCCTAGCTATTAGGCTTAATAGCCCTAATCCTCCATGAAAGTAGGAATTGTATGTACGGTAAGGACAGTGTTCTGAGACCTAGTACAAGATTTAAAGCCCTAAAAAGGGTGCTTGAAAGTGCCTATTGACTGACAGGTTGTTTGATAAAATAGAGAGAAAAAGTCAGAAAACTGACTGGTAAAGGCTAGTAGGGTTTTAGGCCTCCTCAAGGCAGTTTCAAGAAAACAGGTAGATTGAAGGTTGAACATCAAGCAAGATGGATCAATTTGAATGCAGGAAGCATGGAGACAGTATCATCAACTCCCCTGCAAGCAGTTCTAGCATGATGAAAAAGTTGGTACTTAGATCCTTCTAAGTCCAAGGAAGAGCCATTGATTACAAAAGGTGTTGAATCTTCAAGGGTAAAGTACAAGGTTGAAAGCTCTCTGAGAAGAGTTGGAGCAGGACTAGAGCAGTCTTTTAAGCTCAAAAAGGAACCCTTGGTAGCAGGTTCCAAGCAGGAGACAGTGGAAAGTCTCCTAGAAGGCAGTACAAGCAACCCTTGGAGTTTTACTACACCATATTGGTATCAGAGCTTTGAGTTGGATTCAAGGCTTGTGATTAATGAGCCAAACCACTGAGTCAGTTGGAGAGAATACACCAGAGTAAGAAGCCATGGTGACAAATGCAGAGCTAGCAAAGAAGGTAGAAGAGCAAGAGGAAGATAACCGGTTGCTCAGAGAAAGGATATCGCAGATGGAGAGACTCCTGGATGAAGTCCAAGAAACAGCAGATACTGTGAAGGACAAGATTAAGAAGAAGGAAGAGTAGGAGCTAAGGAAAGAAGAGGATTTGGAGGATGAAGCTCAAAAGGCACGATCTTGTTCTTCTTGGAGAACCATTCTTGAAGGCATTGCAGGCCTTGAGTGGTAAAGCATTGGATGGTGTGCCACTTTTTAGTGGACAAATGGATCCAGATTCAGTAGTAGATTGGATTGAGAGCATTGAGAATCACTTTGAGTGTGATGGCATAACAGAGGCCCAAAAGGTGAAGGTGGCCAAGTCAAGGTTGAGAGGAGCAGCTCTCACATGGTGGAAGTTTGTACAATCAAAAAGAGAGAAAGAAGGTAAAGGTCCCATAGTTTCATGGAAAGGGATGGTAACCAAGATAAGGCAGACCTATCTCCCTAATGATTATGAAGTCTAGTTGCATAGGAGAAGACACAATCTAAGGCAAAAATACATGGATGTTCAAACATATACAGAGGAATTTCAAAAATTGTGCCTTAGGTCAAAAGTGGTTGAAGATGAGAGTATCAGGTTAGCAAGGTACTTGAATGGGCTCAAGTGGTCTATCCAAGAAGATATGAGCTTGGTAAACTTCAAAACAGTCTACCAATGCTATCAAATGGCTTTGAAAATAGAGGAGAAAGGCAAAAAGAAACAGGAACAAAACCCCAAAGGTAGAGGTAAAGGGAAAGACAACAGAGGACAAAGAGGAAGCTATGGTGGAAGAGGCTGGGAACAGGCCCAAGGAGGAAGTCAGATTTTCTGATCAGCAGCAGAAGGAGGCTCTAGCCAGAGGTGAGTGGGGAAGAGGTTTCAGCTCGAGAGGAAGAAATTGGTGGAGACAAGGAAGGCGGTTGCTTCACCAACATGAAATGCTATCATTGCAACCAATTGGGTTTGACCTATAGATGTCAGAGAGAAAGGCAGCACTTCTCATGGAAGAAGATAAGAGAACCAATCGATTCAAGAAGGGCGGACACAGCAAATAAACAATGAAGTACCGTGAACTCGGAGGAAGGTGAGAATCTCATGATGAGAAGGACTTTGATCAAGGAACCGGTGAAAGAAGAGCCAAGCCAAAGAAGATCCTTGTTTAGGATAAAGTGCAAGATGATGGGGAAAGTGTGTAAGGTCATAATAGATTCAGGTTCAACTAACAATATTGTGTTAGAGGAGGTAGTCAGCAAACTAAAATTGACAAGGATACCTCACAATAATCCTTACAAGGTCACATGGCTCAATAAGGGTCAGCATGTATTGGTGAATGAACAAGCATGGGTGGAGTTCTCAATTGGCATTTACAAAGACAAGGTTTTGTGTGATGTATTACCTATGGATGCATGCCACTTACTCCTAGGTAGGCCATGGCAATTTGACCGCCAAGCTGTGCATGATGGAGCCAAGAATTCTTACACTTTCAAGAAGGACAATGTAACCTATAAGATTCAATCTTTGTTGGAAGATACTGAGGTGCAGACAGCAGGTTCTAAGCTGCTAATAGCTGGTGGAAAAGAGTTCTTAAAGGCCTTGGAAGAAGGAGAAGGAGTTGGCTATGTAGTAATGATCAAGCCAAGAGAAGTAAGCAAAGAGAAGGCAGCTGAAAAGCAAGAGTTACCCAAGGAGATTCAAGACTTGTTGCAGACCTATGAAAGCATTGTAAGTAGTGGTCAACCAGCAACCTTACCTCCTAAAAGAGCCATAAGTCATAGGATAGACTTGATACTAGGAGCCACCCTTCCAAACAAAGCAGCCTACAAGATGACACCTCAGCAAAATGAGGAAATAGCTAGGCAGATTCAAGAACTACTTGACCAAGGTCTTATTAGGAAAAGCATTAGTCCTTGTGCAGTACCCACTGTCTTAGCACCTAAGAAAGGAGGAGAATGGAGGCTTTGTACTAATTCAAGGGCAATCAACAAGATAACCATCAGGTATAGGTTCCCTATCCCTAGGATTGAAGATCTCATGGATTGTCTAGGTGAAGCTAGGTACTATACCAAGATAGATTTAAAGAGTGGCTATCATCAAATTAGGATACATGAGGGTGATGAGTGGAAAACAGCCTTCAAAACCAATGAGGGTCTTTATGAGTGGCTAGTTATGCCATTTGGATTATCTAATGCTCCCTCCACATTCATGAGACTCATGAATGAAATTCTCCAGGACTACATTGGAAAGTTTGTAGTAGTGTATCTTGATGATATACTAATCTATAGCAGAACAAGAGAAGAGCACCTCCAACACATTGAGTTGATTTTCAAGAAGTTGCAGGAGGAGAAGCTGAAGATCAATCTGGAAAAGTGTGAGTTCATCAAAACAGAGCTGGTGTACCTTGGTTTTGTGCTATCACATGGCAACTTGAAGATGGACAGCAGCAAGGTAGAAGCCATTCTTAATTGGCCTACTCCAAAGACAACAACAGAGGTAAGAAGCTTCCATGGTCTTGCTCAGTATTATAGGAAATTCATAAGGTAGTTTAGTGCAATGTGTGCTCCTATGTTGGATACCATTAAAGGAGGCATGAAAACAAAATTTTTATGGAATGAGCAAGCTAACAAGAGTTTTGAGTTGCTGAAGGAAAAGATAGCTACCCAACCTGTTTTGGTGTTGCCAAGCTTTGAGAAGCTATTCACCATTGAATGTGATGCAAATGTGTAGCAATTAATTTGTTCTCATTAAGAAGACGAACCAGTTTGCTTTTCATTCTGAGGAAGCTAAGTAAAGCCAAGAAGAAGTACTCTTCTTATGACCTTGAAATGTATGCATTGGTCCAAGCATTAAGGAAGTGGAGGCACTATTTGCTTCCCAAGGAATTCATTGTGTACTCAGACAATCAAGCACTCAGTTTTCTGAATTCACAAGAGAAGTTGAGTCATAGGCACATGAAATGGGTGGAGTACTTGCAAGCTTACACCTTCAACATCAAGCACAAGAAAGGAGCTCTCAACAAGGTGGCTGATGCATTGAGCAGGAGAGTTCTCACCATTCAAGAAATTCAGTTGAAGAGCATGGGAATAGATTACTTCAAAGATCTATATGCAGATGATGAAGACTTTGCAGAAATTTATAAGGTATGCCTTGAGTTTAAGAACCATTTCCATAGCAAGTATGTTGAATATACCTTGCAAAGTGATTTATTGTTTAAAGGGAATCAGCTTTGTGTTCCTAGAGGTTCTATTAGGGAGAACTTAATTCAAGAAAAGCATAATGGTGCATTGAGTGGTCATTTTGGGATCACTAAAACTCAAGAGCTTGTCCAAAGGTTTTATTTTTGGCCTAAGATGAACCTAGATGTCAGGAAATATGTAGAGAGTTGTGTGGTGTGTCAAAAGGCCAAAGGCACTTCTTCAAATGCAGGCTTATATCAACCACTGCCAATCCCTTCTAGGCCATGGGAATGCTTAAGCATGGACTTCGTAGTTGGTTTACCCAAGACAAGGCAAGGTATGGATAGTGTGTATGTTGTGGTTGATAGATTCAGCAAAATGGCTCACTTTATACCCTGCAAAACAACAAATGATGCCAGTCAAATAGCCTCTCTTTTCTTCAAGGAAATAGTCAGAATTCATGGCTTACCAATCAGCATTGTATCAGACAGGGATACTAAATCTATGAGCCACTTTTGGAAGACACTTTGGCAGAGAATGGGCACCAATCTGTCCTTTGGATCTGCATACCATCCCCAAACTGATGGTCAGACCGAAGTGGTAAATAGAACACTTGGAAACCTTCTAAGATGCTTGACCAAGGAGTATGGTCAACAATGGGATTAGATTATTGGACAGGCTGAATATGCATATAATGACACAGTTAATAGATCAACAGGGAAGAGCCCCTTTGAAATTGTGTATGGTTTACACCCTAGAGGTGTTTATGAGCTAAGAGAGCTGAAGGATGGAGTCAAGGGAAGTGGTTATGCAGATGATTTTGCTTGTGCAATGCAGGAAATTCATGAGACAGTTAGAAAAACCTTGACATAAAATACCATGAAGCATAAGGTTAAAGTGGACGAGCATAGGAAAGAGGTTCAGTTTAGTGTTGGAGACTTAGTCATGGTGCATTTGAATAAGGCTAGATTGCAGAAGGGAGTCCCTCACAAGCTGCAAATGAAGAGGATAGGTCCCTGCCCTATCTTGGAGAAGTATGGTAATAATGCTTTCAAGGTACAATTGCCAGAGGACAGTGGACTGTCCCCTGTTTTCAATGTTGCAGACCTTGTACACTACAAAGGACCACCAGTAAACTTGGATCAGACCTTCCATGAAGTCAGTCAAGATGTTGGAGAACTCAAATTTCCCCCTGTTACAGTCGGCAAGCTGATAAGATCTTGGATACGAAGGTCTACAAGAGAACA
>VDFB02374955.1:0-35534 GCA_007258455.2 Sequoia sempervirens
CCATCTCAAGTCAAGCAACTTAGGGTTTTATCATTTCAAGGCATCAAGATATCAATTTGCAAACATTTAAGGTAAAATTCTTCATGTTTTATTGCAAAATTTCAAGATCAAACATCATGGAAAGGTAATAAACTCCATTATTGCATGTTTCACTCCATTCTTTCATCTTTTTGGTTTAATTACCTAAAAGGGGTTTGACCAAGGCAAACCCCCATGCCCTAACATCCAACATTTCTTCTTCTCTTCTTGTGTGTTTGTAGATTTAGGTCTTTTGGAAGTTTTTAAATCATTGGAGATCAATTTTAAAAGTCATTCAAGTCTTATCTCCATTCAAAAAGTCAAGATATCAACAAAAACTCATTTTCAGACCCATAAATCAGAGTTTCTGAAGTGGACACCTATAGGAAGTCAAAGTACAGATCAGAAGTGTCAGAATCCACCTTTGAAAATTTAGAAATTCAAAAGTGGACTCATTCACCATGGGTGGTGAATGAGTCCTATTTCTAGGTCATTTTTTTGTTTTCTACATTTTCTAACACCCTTTTGATAGAAATAGGTTTCAGCTCAGTTTACTAGAACTGGGACTGATTCACCCAAAATGATGAATGAGTCCCTCCAAGCCTAAAACTCAGTATCAACAAAATTTCAGAAGCAATTTCTAGTCTCCTTCAATCCTTAAAGTGCACACTTCAAGTTTCATTCATTTATGTTTAGCTTTGCATTCATTTCTAGTTCATTTTTGCATTACACATTTATTTTCAAACATCACGTGCTTCTTAGGATTTGCATTCATAATCAATCCATTTTATCAATTAGTAGCATTTAGATCATCTCATTTAGCGTAAATAGCATCATATACATTTTAATTTGAAATGAACCTTTTAGCATATTTGGCCTACCTCTCTCCTTTTAGGTGAAAAATCATAGAAGAGTTAGAGAGTGCATTGGAGCCAAAAATCTATGATTCAGAAGGTTTTGTCATTTGGACTTGATGAAGATTGAATCTTAGTTTTGGATGATCAGATAATTTGTAGTGACTACACTAGTTTTTTATTTTTATTCAAGTGTTGCAAGTGATGCACACTAAGTGGTTACTTATATTTTTCATGACAAGAAAGAACCTACTCTTTGTTGTAAATCTAGAGTCATGTAGAAATTTAAAAAAAAAAGACTTCATGGTAAGAGAATCCTTTAAAGAACAAGTTCTAAAAAGAGAACTGGCAAAAGTTTTAATAAGAATTTGAAAATGTTGTGGGAGGTTGAAATTACAACTAAAATGAGTGATAGAGGTGATACATTTGATAAATCAAATCCAAGTTTAAAAGAAGATCTGAAGCATATTCTTTGGTTTTCAAACCCTAAATTTGTCTTTGGAGTAGCATTGGGATTGTATGATTTGTGTCTTGTTGTCATTGTTGTCCTAAACTCACAACATGATCCTAATGGTTTTCCTCCATTGTCATAGGAACTTGAACATATATCACCTTTGATTGTGTATTATATTATAGATTACAAACTACATAGGTATATGATGGTGCCTTAAAGAATATTTCTACAATAGGAGATGAATATTTTGCTCTTTTTTGAAAAAAAAAAATTAGGGGAATTTCATATAGTTGGTTTGTGGAAAGAAGCGCCAACAATGGGAGGATAATTGATAGAACCTAAAGTAAAGGGGGTAGCCTTTTAGAAGAATAAATAGACAGCCATAAAGGCAACCCCGCACCATGACAGTCTTGTTGATAAGTTGGGTCAATGAAAAAAGTAAGCAATAGGGAACCAACCCTCTCTAGAGGTTGATCTCCACAATCTGATCCCACACTTAAGGAGATCATCCCAAGTTTCATGAGGTAGTTGAGTGATTTAATCATCTCAGCAAAGGGTTCACACTTTTGTGACAACTGTTTTTCACACACTCGGTGGGACAATTTGAACTATTTCAGTTCAAAATTTGTATTATCATTATTGATATTTGGTGTGTATATCAACAGTTTTTTCCTTTGGAAGAAAGCATTTCACACACCTAGTGACTCAAAGTTCAATCTATTGGTTTTAAGACGACCAAGTGTTGGTATGTGCTCAAGTTTTTGTAAAAAATTAGTCTTTATTATTCTTATTTTTAGAACATTTCTATAAATTTATAGCTTGTTTGAATGTTGCATAATGTCTTTTCTTAGTGAATCCACAAAAATATTGCTTATGTCACTTTGTATCAACCATACCAAACAAAATATGTTGCTAGTTTTGTCTCAAACAACCTATAATAGTAGGCTATCAACATTCTCATCATGCTTACATCAACCTAGTATCCCTCAAGAACAACCATCTCCACAACTCATACTTCCTCAAGCACCTATTACTCTTCCAGGGACTTATCAAAATTCCCAATATTCTTTGCTATATCAACCTTCTTTTTCTATCACCATTCACCTTTGTAAAGATGGCCCATTATCTACCAAGATAGTTGGTTTAGTGAACAAGAAGCAGCAAGAGGATTCTTTTGTTGTTGGTACACTTACACATGAGGTAGAAAGGGAAAAATCAAAAAAGAAACAAGAGGTTGATGAGCATGGGTTTTTGGGACAGCAGGACAACAAGCAAGAAAGAGGTGACATAAATGAATTTTTAAAAAAATTATTTGATGAAATTCCTTGTTTTGCTGTTGAAAATGAGGAGAATATACCAATTCCTATGTTAACAAATCATTTTTGACAGCAAGATAGAAAGCAATAAATGGGTGGTGAAAATGAGGTTTTAACATTCTTACTTGATGAACTTCCTTGTTTTATTGATGAAGATGAAGGAAGTATACAAAATTCAACCTCATCACAAGTTTTAGGGAACACATAAGATAAAAATCAACATCAAGAGAGGTTTTTTCATGAGCATAAAAATGAAGATAATCTTGTTTTGTAAAATATAGATGAAGTTGACTTGCACAAATAAAGCTACTATGAAGTTAAAATTCATCCTCGTATATAGAAAAACAAGGAATAGGTTGAAGAATATAGATATTTTGGGATGATTTGGAAGATTTTTGTATAGATATTTTGGGATGATTTGGAAGATTTTTTTTCAATATTAGATGACAAGCCAACACCTCTATTTGAGGAAAATCATGAACAAAAAGAGAAAAGGTTAATAAATATATATGTTTTTTTCCAACAATCACAAGTGGTCTTCACAAGTAAGCAAGATGATGAAGAAGTATCCCACAAGAAAGAAACCAGCAAGGAGATCTTAAATTTTATCCTTTCAAGAGGATTTCCTATTAGACATCTAGCTATAACGGAAGTCGCCAATGTACCATAAGTCATGCTTGCACCCAAGCACAAAGTTGCAGCTAAAGAATAAAGCATTAATCCTACTTATCCACTTTAAAATAACTTTTTTCATGACCAATATGAAGAGGTAAGTGGATATGTTTTCTTCCTCCAAGAGTCATTGTAGTAGTTGGTTGAACATTTGAATTTTCTCCACCTCCTCTTGGTTGTCTATAAACATGTGAAAGATTGTAAAATAATGAAAAAAGAAGCTATTTCAAGGAACCAATTAATGGTTTTGTTTGAGAAAGTCATGTTATTGGTTAGGGTATATTAGAATAGGTTTCCTTTTAAGTCAATAAGTGTTGATGCATGTAGTTAGTTTGTCTTTTCTCCAAGTGCCAAAGTGAAGTTAGTTGGTGTTAGTTAGTTTTCCTTGAGGTGTTATAGTTGGTTGTCAAGTTTGGTTTTGGGTTTGTTTCGAATATCTTGACTCCTATGCCCAATGGATATGAAAATCTACTAGTCTTATGAGTTTTAGCAGAAATTTTTTTTGCAGAAGTGACCAAAGGTGTTGATATTTTGTCAATTTAGAACTTCATTGGTCTAAAGGTTTCCTTCTAAAAGTATTAGGCACCAAAAATACTTAAAGAAAACTCTCAAATTTCCCCAAGTCTCATGCTATTTCAGAATGGGAAAATTAAAGCCTTTTATTTTTCTATTGAGAGTTTATATGGTTAGTTGTGTGGAAGATATGGATTATTTCCTTGGTACTATGTATGTTGCATTTATAATAAAACTAGAGGATTCATGGCACGTAGATGAAATTAAGATTTTTCCAAAAGGAATTTTGATAATTGCCTGATGTATCAAGGCACGTTTCATGTACAAAGATAGGCTCCAAGAGTCATGCTAGATCATACTCCTCTATTCAAAAAGCTCTCAAAGTGAAATATCAACATGGCTTCAATCATATCAATAGGTATGTTATTACTTTTCAATGGGAATAAAAATGTTGTTGACAGATTTATGCAAAGAGAAACTAATTAGCTCGAAGGGATTTTTATCTTTAAACCATGGATGCTTGCTAGTTATATATTTATGATTAAGGGAATATGAAGGTTTTGTCATTTGGACTTGATAAAGATGGATTCTTATTTTTGGATGATCAAATACTTTGTACTGACTACACTAGTTTTACGTTTTTATGCAAGTGTTGTAGGAAATCCACCCTAAGTTGTTGATCATCTTGTCTATGTGACAATCTTAAGAACCTACTCTTTTTTGTAAATGTAGACTCACATAAAAAATTTCATAAAAAGGAATTTATTGTAAGAGAAGCCTTTGAAGAACAAGTTCTAAAAAGAGAACTAGAAGAAATTTTAATAAGAATTTGAATAGATTGTGGGAGGTTGGAATTGCAACTAAAATGAGTGATGGAAGTGGTGCATTTGATAAATCAAATCCAATTTAAAAAAAAGATATGAATAATATTCTTTGGTTGTCAAACCCTAAATTTTTTTTTCGAGTAGTATTTGGACTATATGATTTGTGTCTTACTATCATTATTTTCCTAAACTTACAACATGATCCTAATGATTTTCCTCTAGTTTCATAGGGACTTGAGCATATGTTACCTTTGATTGTGTGTTATATTATAGATTGCAAATTGCATAGGTATGATGGTGTCTTAAAAGATATTGTTGAAGCATGAGATGCATATTTTACTCTTTAAAAAAAAAAATCTTTAGGGCCATTTCATTCAAGTGGTTTGTGGAAAGAAGCATCAACAATGAGAGGAGAATTCATAAAATTTAAGGTAAAGGGGGTAGCCTTATAGAAGAATAAAAAGATAGTCATAAAGGCAGCCTCATACCATGATAGTCTTGTTGATAATTTGGGTCAATGACAAAAGAAAGAAATAGGGAACTAGCCCTCTCTCGAGGTTGATCTCCACAATATAATCCCACACTAAAGGAGATCATCCCATGTTTCAAAAAGTGGCTAAGTGATTTAATCAGCTCAATAAAAGGTGCACACTTCCATGACAATAGTTTCCTTAACCCTAAATTAACCTTAATGTTCATTCTAACACTAAGCCTAATTCTAACCTTAACCCTAACCCTTATTCTAACCCTAACACAAATTTTAATAATTATAACCTTAGACCTAACCCTAAATCTAATTGTAATACTATTTTAACCCTAACCCTAATTATATCCCTAATTCTAACACTAATTCTAAACCTACCACTAACACTAATTCTAAGTAATGCTAAACCTATTTCTATTCTAATGATAATTATAATTATAACCCTATCCCTCACCCCATTCCTAACTATAACCCTAACCTTAACTTTAATTCTAACCCTAGTACTGATCTAGATGAGCCTAGTTGTGCTCTGTTCTAAACCCCTGACCTAACCTAGACTGCATATAGTTGTGTGTTCACTTCTTGTAATAGTGGACCCTGAATTCTGTCATTGACCTCGTTCTGTTCCTATTCAACCATGCAGTAGGCTTTAGAGTGAGCTCTGGCTCAAATTAGTCATAGCTAGCCCTAGCCTTTTGACTCATGCTTTTATCCTATAACTGAAGTTTGAACCCTTACACTAATCACTAACCTTAACATAATGGCCAACTAATCATAACTAATCCCTAACTCTAACCCTAATTGATCCCAAACCCCTAATTGGAGCTATAACCCACTCATAGCTACGGCTATCCCTAATTGAATTTAACCTAACCTTTGGAGGGTGAGGATCTCTCACTTTAATTTAATCTACCTCATCCTCCTCTCCTCTCTCTCCCTTTCTCTTCCCCCCCTCTATCTTTTCCATATATATATATATATATATATATATATATATATATATATGCTGCTTGCTATATATATATATATATATATATATCGCTCCCTCTCTCATTCTCTATCTCTTGTCTCTGCCTCTGTGTCCCATTTATTCATTGATTTTATATTGTTACATATTTTTCTATTATATCTTGATTCTAAAATCCCTTGTATTTACCCTACTCATCATTGACAACCACGTTAAGGTTTCACTTGAACATATTTGATACATCTTGATGATATTCCTACTTTTTGAATTTGAAAGTGTACCTTTGGGTATTTTTTTCCATATTTTACTTATTATATAATTTACTTATTATCCTTTAATCTTCCATTGAATGAGTTACATCAAGTTCATAAGTACATGGATTCATCCTTTGATTTTGGACTCAACCCTACATAATGTTTTTTTATTCTTCCTCTCACTTAGTTTATCTTCATATTATTTACTCATTTATAGTATCTAATGGTTGAAATATTGAAAATACCTAAGTAGAGTTACCATTATGTTATAAGGGAACACATGTTCTTCTAGGTCAACCTGGGAAAAGGTGTGCATGAGATCAAAGACAATAAGAAATACTTCAATGATGATTTATTTAAAAAATTATTATCCTTCGTATAAAAAAATTTAAATATTTCACTATTGATTATTCTTTTAATGTTTTAAGAATTCTAGATAATTGTTACAAAAAAAATCACAAAAAAGGGCTTTGTATGTAAAAGTTGTGAGCATTTAATGTTTAAAAAATAAACGATCAATTTCAAATGATTATAATTAATTTTTGGTGCATAATATGTAAAAAATATGTATTTCATTGTGTAGATATCTTAATCACCTTTCAATGCATATAAAAAATCAAAATTTTGATAAGTAATGCAATCATTGTACCCATTATATGAAAAGAGTGCTTTTTAGGCTTTTCAAAATGGATATTCATTTTTTTCTAACATAGTTTTTTCCCTTGATTTTTTCCTTTAGAAATATTTGGAATTATGCTTGGGAGTCTCAAGCCTAAATGGTCAACTACTCCTATTTTTTTAGAGGTTTTATCCTCGGTTGATTGAAAAACATCCATAAATTTCAAACCATTTTGTCTTTTCAAATCCAAAAGATATGTCACACTCTATGCTTCACTAGCTATAGGTTTTTTTTTTTTGGACAGCAAGAATTGGGTAGCACGACCCCTTATAAACTGCAATGTGCCTAGTCCAATTTTTAATGTGACCGATGGTGTTGGCACAACACGCTAGCTAATGTTAATAAAAAATGGATTTCATATTTTTTGATCAATTTAGTTTGAACAAAATCCTATATTTTAATATTTTTAAAAATCCCTAGTAAATAAATCATAACTAATTATTTACTTATAAAATAGTGTTTCACATCTGGGCATGTGTTCTTTATTTATATTTAAAGATTAAAAAAAATTATTATACTTAGGTTGGGCGTAATGACACCTACTTTTATTTTAAAAAATTATAGTAGTGTTTCGTTGAAATTTTAAAATTTCACCAAAGAAAATTACCTTTTTTTGAAAAAAATAGAAGCCTACAAACTACATTCATTTTACTAAAAATTATATTCCTACATGTTTTCTAGATTGTTTTAATAATATATTCAATTTTTTGTATGAAGTTTCTTAACTCAATTTTTTTTTTTTTCATCTCGAAAAGTGTGTAATTTTACTTCTTTGTTGATTTATTTTTCCTTTATCTACTCTATTATTTGTGTTATTAATATTTAAAAGACCTTTGAAAGGATGTCATATCACTCAAGAACATGTTCTCATAGTTCAACCCCCATAAAATGGACTAGCTTTATTATCATGTTAATGATAAAAAAATAAAAAGGATCAGCTATGGAAATGTTTCCAAGATTATTATCCAAATCTAAGCTCAATTTAGGTACTCTTAGCGTAAGTGTTCCTAGAAGGCTCCTTTTCATTGATATTTGACGATAATAAAGGAGTGTATTTAAATTTCATTATATGTAAGGACATAGCAATAATTCATATAAATGTGTTTACTTAGCTCAAGGAGAGAAAAAATGGTGATAGTTTGACAAGATTTGAATTTTAGATTTAAAAATCAAGGGTGAGATCTTTGGGTGTGAGATTGACCCTCTACCTATGGAAATCACCTAAGATGTGAAAATGGTAAAATCCATGTAGAATACAAATTTATGAGTATGGGTGCATGAGCAAGCACAATAAACACATGATCTAAGTGAATATATTGTATTGCATGTGTATATTAAAAAAAAAAGTGGGTGGTTGAAAAGGAGTCCCATTTAACTTTTAGTTGATTTAAAAGAAAATGTTTGATATTAAAAAAAAAGTGGGTAAGGGTACATCCCCAAAGTCAAGCCAAAACCAAGTCCAAATGATAACAAGTCATTGTGACAAGATTATCATCACTCACTCCTAGATAGCGTGTGCACCCTCCTTAGATGCACACATTGAAGACTATTGAGCATACACTAAAGAAATGACCAATTTCAACCAAGAGCACCATACCCATGAGACATTTACATTAGACTTTACGTATTTAATCTAGAACCTAATTTTTTTATTATTTTCTTTGAAGATGAATGTCACGCTATTATTTATTATTTTATTTTTTCACACTATATTTTAATTTAGATAATATACTCCAAACAACCCTTGGTGCAGTTTTGGCTTTGTTATCACTCCAGTATCATTATCAATCCCATACACATAAGAGGAGGTAAATTACCAATATGGGCGCTCTCAGACAATAGATTCACGACAATGAAATCAAGATATTTTTTAAGGCAAAAAACATCGCATATAGTAACCTAAAATTATAGAGAAACTATCAAGAAATTTCATCTCAAAATAACTATCGTCATTTTCTTACAACGAGAACAGCATGGTGGAAAACTATGGCTTCAATTTGAACTTGTCAAGGGTCATTAGTTTTGTAGAATTAAAAAACATTTATAGATTTCAGTTGAAAAGAATGCTTGTAGCTGCCCATCACTCTAAATATTGTGGTTACGGTATTAATTCTTTTATGTGCAATTCAAATCTCATATAATTGACTGACAAGTCAGTTGACCATAACATATCTGTACTCTAAATTCTTTCACATCAATCGGTGATGCAGTGAACGATCCGTCTGGTAAAACTGGAATTATGGAATACTTATATTTCCTGACCTTATGAACTACCATTCAATTTCGCTGCAATTGCACACCCCTGAACTATTCGTTCTCAAAGACTTTTTGAGTGGGAGAAACTTCAGCACTATTGAATAAAATGGTATTCGAAATTTCTATCACATTAAGAATTGTCATATGATGATGCATTGCAGTTTGGCCAGGATTATTCAAACTTCGACTTTTCTCCTGAAGAAGCGTCGATGCTAATATGGAAATTACAATTTTTGGGACATGTTCTGGTCGAGTGATTGCATGAATTGGATAGTCTAGGGGAGACTAAACCTCATGACCTCTTCTCTACAAAAAATATTTTAGCCCATCAAACTAGATCCCTTGTCTCAAAAAAATCATAAAATGTCCTGAAAAAACTCCAAAAAAATCATAAAATGCCCTGAAGAAATCCAAAAAAGTAAAAAATTCCAAAAAACAGTGACACTTTCAAATAACCACATAGCTTTGAACTTCAACAAAATCAAAACATGCAAGTGTTGACAATCAAGCTAACATTATAACATATATATCAACCCATCTTTCAAATCCAACCAAACGCATAAACTGTAATGAAAATCATTTTTTTACATCGAAGCAAAACCCATGTTTGCTTGTTGATCTCTGCTTATTTTATGATTTTATCTTTAGTGACATGTCTTTTAGCTTCTTCAGGATGTCTTTAACTAGAGAGGCAAGGATGGGACATGTTCATTTGTTTGTTGTTTGTGGATTGTTTCTTATTCACATGATTACTCGTCTTAGGACATGGTTGTCTAAAACCATCGAGGACCTATGAGTCTAATGTGGATGAGAGCATTCCTTGTCTGATAGTGTCTTCTATGCAATAAGTATTTAGGTCATCTAAGGTTCTTATAACTAGATGATTATACTTCATTACTAAATACAAATGCAAACAGTATTCAGCTCATCTAGATGTTCATGTTATCTAGACGCTTATACTAATTTGTGACATAATAAGCCCAATGATGATAAAAACACTTAAATGGTACAAGAAGTTTCATCATCTTCATTATCTTCCATCTTGCATTTCATTTTCTTCATCTTTCTTGTCGCGAAGAAATCAATTAATTGCTTAACTCACTGATATATGTCTCTTGAATTAAATCTCAAATCAATCAAACTGCCTCTTGCAATTTCATGTCCTCTTAATCAATCAATCAATCCATCATTGCAACACCTTGTCTTGCATAAGCATAATTCTCAATCAGCTTAATTATCTCAATCAGCTTCATCAGCTCATCAACTTGGCTATACTGATCATTTCCATCAATTGTTCAGTTACGCCCATCAACTTTGCATTTTTATCAAAATGTACATCACCACTTTATCACTTGCGCAATATCAAGTATCTAATCACTTTCTGGGCATCTATCGAGAGATTAAACTTCTTACAATCTATTTGATCAATCTCTCAAGGGGGCATATCATTCTTATCATAATCCTTACTAAGATATCTTTAGGGCATGTATCAGTTGATCAATCTTTTTCTTTGAAACAATGTGACAGGCTACATTGTCTCAAAGAGGGGAAAAATGTAGACAATAAAAAATGTCCTAAGTCCGTGAGCATCATTTTTCTTGGTTGTAGTTCTTCGACAATTGAATAACTTTAATTATTCAATTAAGTGTGACCGCATTCCTCTATTAATTAAATAGTTTTTTATTATTTAATTAATTCACCTTCTCATCTTTATTCTATCTTGATCAATTAAAATTATTTAATTGCGTCGCTAATATATCCCTTTCTTCAATAATTAAATAAATCATTTTTTATGTAATTATTTATCTTTCATCTATAGTCAAATAATAATAATAATCATTATTTGACCTTTTATTCTTCTATAATTAAATAATTGTCAAAATTATTTAATTGTGTTTCATTCCATTCTTTTGGATAAATAATTCAAATTAATTATCTATGTCTAATTCCCATCTCTCCATTTAATTAAATTGATAAATTTAATTAAATGCTCCTCTTTTCATTTTCTCTAAATAAATAATTTGGATAAATTATGTATTTTCCACTTGTCATTTTCCTCCATTTTGAATAAATAATTTAAAATAAATTATTTATGCACCTCCACCTAGTCAAAGATGCTCTGTTATAATCCCCTGTCATAACATTCATTTATGTCATAGCCTGCATGTCTTGCATGTCTGCCATAGTTCTCAGGTGTCATAGCCATCAGCATCGTAGTTTTTCCATGCATGGCATATTCTTGGTGCATCAATTCTAGACCGTTGATCTTGGCATCTTTTATGAGACTTAATCTCAACCATCCATTTTGTAACATCTCTCTCATGCATTCTCATCCATTGATCTTGGAATCTTTCTAGAAGATTAATCTCAACCATCCATTCCAATGGTTGTCTATAAAAGCAACCTTCCTTCTCCATTTTGATTTTAACAGCTAATTATCTCCAACTTTCTTGCTACCATTTGCAGGTTTTGCACAAGTGTTTCAACAAATCTAAGGGAAAAGTTGCGTAAGAAGGAGAGCAAGAGAAAGAATCAACCATAATGGGGAGTGTTTTCTTTTATGTTTTGCATTTTTTATTCTCTTCATTATTTGTTTTCTCTTGTTTGGATGTGGTTTAATAGCTTAGTAGTGTTAGCTATCACTTTATCTATGCTATTAATTTCTAACCCCATCTCACAGAGAGAAATGGAGGGAGAGAGACAGAGACAGAGAGAAAGAGAGAGTTATGTAGGTGGGGTGCCAAGGAGGGCTTGAGGTGTGAGGGGTGGGGAGGGCTTGAGAGATAGGTGTGACAGGTGGTGCAAGAGGGAGAATCAAAGAAATCTCAATCGTCGAAAGATCAGATCATCATCATCCGGCGTTTCTCAATCAGGATCGAATCAATCCATCTTTTGCGATCGATCATCAATCAAATCAGGAAAAATCCGCTCAAAATCCGCGTCATCCAAGATCATCAATCATTCATCAAATCAGGCATCAAACTCATAGAGATAAAGGGATAAGGGTTGAGGGTATAGGGTTGAGGGATTAGGTTGGAGGACCTATAGAGTTAAAGTTTTAGGTTATTAGGGTTTAAGGGTTGAGGGTTGTGGGATTAGGGTTGAGGGTTGAGGGTATAGGGTTTGGGTTAAAGGGTTTAGGGTTAAGGGTTTAGGGTTGATTGTAGATATATCACTGTGAGACCCCATTTCTATGAGGCATACGCTGCCCCTACCTTCTCAACCATACCACATTGGCAAGCTAGTGAGTGAGTTATCTTGCCAACGCTCCACTAGCTTTCCAATGTGGTAGGGTTGAGAAGGTAGGGGTGGTGTATGCCTCATAGAAATGGGTTCTCACGGTGATGTACGAGACCCCATTTCTATAAGGCATACACCGCCCCTACCTTCTCAACCCTACCATATTGGCAAGCTAGTAGGGTTGAGAAGGTAGGGACGGCGTGATAGCAACCTATGTGGTGAAGACCCCAACCAACTCAAAATGATTAGACTGAAACAAGAAACTAGCCCCTTAAACACTATACACTCAACTTATCCCAAACACATGCACCTAAAGGCTTGTAGCCCTCCAACACTATTTTTTCTCAATATATTTTAGAGAAGGTTGTACAGAGACCTAAAAAACATCGTCTGAGACACACTTCAACTCCTAACACAACATGCCAAAAGGTTTCAAGAGGTTTCTTTACAACAATATTGAAAACCAATAGGCTTCCCTACCTTTTAGGCCACCAAATAGCCCTCTTTTACAAAGGAGGTACCTCTTAAAACACTTTTTTTTCACCAAATATCAACTAATAGTCACTAATTGTGTTACAAAAAAACAAATTCCACCATTATTTCTCGGAGCCTTGACCTCTAAAATGTTGTACCACCAAACCCTCAACTTTCATGCAAATAACCTAGGGTTTATTGAAAGTATTGACAATTGGGCTTACCAAACCACACCAATGCCAACAACACTTCAAAAATACCCTAAAAAACCTCAAACAACCATTACATGGAAGTTTCCTTCAAAATTTTATCAAAACCCTTCTTTAACACCCCATTTACACAAGGAAAACAATGTAATTCCGCCCTAGGGCATCACCCAATTTCAAACAGCTTACTTCCTCTACCTTCAAGACCATGTGGACACCTAACCACAATGTATGCCTCATATAAATGGGGTCTCATGGTGATGTACATCACCGTGAGAACCCATTTCTATGAGGCATATGCTACCTCTACATCTCAACCCTACCGCATTGGCAGGCTAGTGAGTGAGCTAGCTTTCCAATGCTCCACTAGCTTACCAAGGAATCATTTGAATTCACATGCCTTGTCCATGCTTCCATTTTGCTCCTATCTTGCAATCATGGCATGCTCGTGCACCACCTTTGTCTATGCTAGAAATACTCTTGTACAAGATGATTGTAAGTATTTTTTATGAAGCCTTGAATAACATATATTTCATTTATTTGAATGGATAAATATTTTAGGAACTAATATTCGTCTCATTACCATGCTATAGGTAAAATTATCCACCATGCCAAAGAAAGGAAGAAGGAATAAACTAACAGACAAAGAGTATGAAACCTTCAAAGCAAAGAAGAGAGAACGAGTGGCGACATATCGTGAAAAGAATAAATTGGGTACTATTGACAAAAATAAGCCAACTGATGAGGAACCTCAACCATCAAAAAGAGAGCAGGATTAGGCAACACAAAGGGCATGAATATGAAAGGATCATGGTAAGACATATTCATATACCATACTTGGAGAGGGATTCAGATGCCCTAGTTGGAGACACACCCTCTACGGCAAGTGGATACGAAGCGACACCATTAAGCATAAGCGAATTTGGAGGGACACCAGCTACTGCAAGTGAATATGGAGGGACACCATCTATCACAAGTGAATATGGTTGGATTCCATCCAACGCATCTCAAGTTGAGAGTACATCATCACTTGGATTTAACGAAGAAGGTATGCCATCATCCCCATGAGAACCTCAAGGTATGTCTTCTACTCCATCGATCGAAGGTACACAATCTAGCCCACCTCAATTAAATATTGATGAAATTCCTAATGTTGAGATGTATGTACCTAGGAGAACACCACCTAGAATTTTGCATAGAAATCCAAAGTATTTGATTAATTTTGATGAGGATATTTTGCAGAACATGGAAGGTAAGATTCCAGCACACACTTGTAGAAGATATGCTGATAAGATTTGTAAATTCTTCTTTGAAAGGCTAAATGAGACCACGAGATGTCAACTATTTGTTGAAATGATGCGGGGTATAAAGTATAGAAACATCATGAAGACTCTTGGGTTGAGAAGATCGAATTCATCGAGTGAAAAAACTATTGTGAAGAATCTAATGGATGCATATGAGAGTGTGGGTAAGACTTCACACTCAAAGGATAGTAATGTCACATTACGTGCCATTACATCGACTTTCGTAAGTAGTAAAAAAAAAGAGCTCATCTCATTAGAAAGACGAATGAACAAATGAGAATTAGTAGAAAAACTTTATCAAAAGTTGTTCAAAGGAGGCAAAGAATTGAGGGCACCAATTCAAATGAATTATCGGCATTCTCGAGGATACGGCCACAAAAGGATAAAAATGTTGTTGAAGCATTAAGAACACTAATTGAAGAGTATTGGAAGAATCACACAAGGCCATCTCTGAATCAAAGGGATGTGGTAAGAAGGAGAATCAGTAGTCGAAACTGTGAGCCACATTCAAAGCATTTTTTGGATACGACTCAATCCCAATTTTTTCATAAATTTCAAAAGGATTGTCCTCAAATTAGTATTTTTCAAAGATTTTTTGAAATGCTTAAACCTTTTTATGTCAAGATAAATCACACACACACTACTTGTTCCTGTAGACTACATATTGAATTCTCTAACTATTATGATGTTTATTGTTCTATATGTTTAGATTTGCATACTAACGATGTTTTGTAGGATTGTGGCATAGAAGCCCCACCAAAATCTTAAAAAGAGTTCTTATCAAAAAAATTGTGTGAAATAGAGGATGGCCAAATATTCGACAAGACAGCATGCTTGGATGGTTCATGCGAGCATTGCGGTGGCTTGCAGTGTATGCCAGTATGTCAACATATGGAAAGCACATATGAGATGGGACAGAAACTAGTAGAGTTCGAGAAGTATAAAACAATGACATGTACTACAAAAGATGGGTCTCAAGCAAAAAGGTGTGATTTGGTTATTCAGAAGATTCTAGTGTATCAATTTATGTCCATGTTTCGTGACAATATAGTGTATGAGTACGCAAGACATACCCATAGAGCTTGATGGTTGGACATGCAATTCAAGCTATGCAAGGACACAATTCTAGTTGGCATCATAGTATCAATGGTTGAATTTGCAGAGAACTACACTCTATAGCCACAACGTAAGGTGCAGTCACAATATTACAACTCCACATAGGTTTCGATATTTGTGCAAATAGCATTCATTCATGTAGTTGATACTACAAAGGACCAAAGGGAAGTATTGAAGGAGTATCACTTTTATATTAGTGATGATCGCACACATTCTCTAGAGTTTCTGCAAGGTTTCTTCTAGATGTTCCACTGTGATTTGGCTCAGAGGGGCATAGCATACGGTCGACATATAATATGGTCGGATAACTGTGCAGCACAGTTCAAGAACTCGCACATGTTTTATTGGTTGAGCAGGATGCATGTCATTACAGGTGTACAACATATGTGTAACTTTTGTGAGGTCGGGCATGGAAAGGGGGAGCATGATGGTGCAAGAGCATGCATGAAAAGAGCATTAGTACAAGAAGAGTTAAAGTATAAAGATAGTGCAAAGTTGACAGATGCAAGATCAATTGTCAAGTGGTGTAATGCTTTGATGGGTCTAGGTAATGAAGGTGTGAATTTAGTTCATAACTTTTTTTACATACTGCTACTATTTATTTGATTTTATGGTTGCATACCTTCATTTTTAGCTTCCTAGTCTACATCAGAGATGGGTAGGCTATCTTGGAGATAAGCTGAATGATCAAAAAACCGTCTTTCCTATGATGTTTAGTCTTTGAATTTACCAAAATAAAGAGTTCCTTCATGTTTCTTTCTTTCTTTCTTTATTGTTTTTGCAAGAATGATTTTTTTAAATATGTTGATTAAAGGATTTTTGAAGGTGAAATGTAAGTGTAATTACGTAAAGACAATGCTCAATAGAGATATTTTTAATCTCTTTATTGAGCCAGGTTTTGATCAAGCTTGCATGATGAATTTAATTATTATGAGTGAACATATCTCCTTGGTGACACTAACATTGCTTATCTAAGACAATCACGTAAAGGACGAGATAATCACACCACCCTCCTTAGTTATGACATATCAAAAGAGGTACCTTTTTTTAAAAAAATTATATTTGTGTCCAACCTAAAAATTGCTTGGTTGTGGAAATATTTGTCAATAATTTGGCTAATGTTATATTAATTTCATTATTGGCTTTAATATTCTTTGATTTTGTACTGATTCTATTCTCAAATTTAATATTCTCAAAAATTATTGAATGTGATTGTTTTAATTTTTTTTCATCAATTTATGACCTTGAGATTAAAATACTATTATTTGGGTTTTTTATTTTTGTTAGTCATTTCATGTTATTGTATCAATCAAAATACAAATATAATAGATTATGTAGAGAGGTTTTGTACATAAGGTGTTGTATCTCTCAACACTCTACTTAAAAATCACACTCTTCAATGGTCAAATAGTTAATGAAGAGCATTTTTTTATAATATTGAATGAGCTAGTGTTCACTAAAGGAGATCAAATTACTAAATAGTGGAAAAGTGTACATATTCATTTGTAAGATCATGGAGTGTATGTACACCATCACGTGCAAGAGTTATTTGAGTCATTTTAGGTATTTTTACATAGATTTTAGTTTTAGCTATTTTTCTAATATGTGGTAGAATTGTATTTGTTTCTACAATAAATTATATATATAAATAATAAAAATATTAGATATGCTAGCATTCAAACTTGGAAACTACTTATGGCTAGTGAGATTTTCCACCATTAAGCCACTTGCCCTTTCATGATGAAAATGTTGAAATTCTATCAAGAAGTATATTTGAATTCCAACATCCCCAAAATGCATTTATATTAAAATTAGCTATGATACTAAATGCAAAAACTTATAAATGATCATATAATTTAGTTTTAATAAATTTCAAATAAGAAATAATTTCAACTTGATATATTAAATTTACTTATAATTTATATTCAATTATTTTGTAAATTTCACCTATTTTTATTTTATAAAAAATATATTTATTAAATTACATTTATTTTGTATATTTTTTTATGTAACTAAAATTTGATCTTATAAGATTTATCTATCTATAATAAAAATTTTACTATAAAAAAAAATTATAAAAAGCTCGTTGAATCTGTAGATCTAATAACTCGTTAGAAAATAATACATGAGAAAATTATATATTTGGCTAGTGAAATTTTCCACCATTAAGCCACTTGCCCTTTCATGATGAAAATGTTGAAATTCTATCAAGAAGTATATTTGAATTCCAACATCCCTAAAATGCATTTATATTAAAATTAGCTATGATACTAAATGCAAAAACTTATAAATGATCATATAATTTAGTTTTAATAAATTTCAAATAAGAAATAATTTCAACTTCATATATTAAATTTACTTATAATTTATATTCAATTATTATGTAAATTTCACCTATTTTATTTTATAAAAAATATATTTATTAAATTACATTTATTTTGTATATTTTTTTTATGTAATTAAAAATTTGATCTTATAAGATTTATCTATCTATAATAAATAAATTTACTATAAAAAAAATTTTATAAAAAGCTCGTTGAATCTGTAGATCTAATAAATCGTTAGAAAATAATACATGAGAAAATTATATATTGAAATTTATGAAAGGCAACAAATTCAATAAGATAGAAAAAATTTGCAGTTACATGATTTTTCTTAAACAGCGGAGAAATTCTGACCATATTAACATTACCAATTCCATAAGTATACTAACAGGTAAATAAAAACAATTAAATTCAGATACTTTTTAATTCAAAAGCAATTCATCGCATACGGCGACCCAAAATTGTAGACATATTCATATCAAAAAAATTCGTGTCAAGCTGCCATTTTCCTACGACGAGAATATCATGCTAGAAATTTTGAATGCCCATTTATTCAACACTGTTGAAACTTCCGCCACTCAAAAGTCTAACAAAAATTCATACAGGCAGGACAAAGTCTGACAAAAACTTAGGACCGCAGTTGCAGGGATTGATTGAAATTCATAAAGTCAATTCAATCGCTAATTACGGGTCTCAATTTTCAGTGTGGAAAATAAAAATTCATAAAGATCATTTAATTTTTGTAATTGTGGGCTTCAATTTTGATAAGATTTTTTTAATTGTGGAAAATTTAAATTTATAAAGACAATTCAATCTTTATAATTGTGGACTTCAATTGTTTTTAGTGTGGAAAATGAAAATTTATAAAGACAATTTGAATTCTACAACTACAAGTCTCACTTTTCTTTAGACTTTTTTGAGTGTGGAAAATGAAAATTTATAAAGACAAATCTTTATAATTGTGGACTTCAATTTTTTGAGTGTGGAAAATGAAAATTTATAAAGACAATTTGAATTCTACAACTACAAGTCTCACTTTTCTTTAGACTTTTTTGAGTGTGGAAAATGAAAATTCATAAATACAACTCAATCTCCATAACTGTGGGCCTCAATTTTTCATAAGACTTTTTTGAGTGTGCAACTTGAAAATTCATGAAGACAATTCAATCTTTGCAACTGTAGGCCTCAATTTTCTTAAGACTTTTTTGAGTGTGAAAAATGAAAATTCATAAAGACAATTCAAACTTTGCAATTGTAGGCCTCAATTTTCCTTAAACATTTTTCAATGTGGAAAATGAAAATTCATAAAGACAATTCGAACTCGCAATTGCAGACCTTAAAGACTTTTTTGAGTGGGAAAAATGAAAAATCATAAAGACAACTCAATCTCTGCAACTGTGGGCCTCAGTTTTTGTAAGACTTTTTTTAGTGTGGAAATTGAAAATTGATAAAGACAATTCAATCTCTACAACTGTGAGCCTCAATTTTCTGAAGAAATTTTTGAGTGTGAAAATGAAAATTCATAAAGACAATTCAATCTCGGCAACTGCCAGCCTCAATTTTCATAAGGGTTTTTGAATATAGAAGATGAAAATTCATAAAGATAATTCAATCTATACAACTACCAACCTCAATTTTCATAAGACTTTTTTGAATGTAAAATTTTTAAAGCATTATTTATTGTATTTATTAATTAATTGAAATTTAGCATATAATATGATTTTGAAATTTTACTATTAGTAACAAAAATTAATATTATTGAATAAATATGTATTTGATTTTTTTGTCATATATTTATAGTTGATTGTGTTCTATCTAGTAGTCATGTACATTTGACTATATTTATTAATTAATTAAATTCAAAAGTAGGCATGCCAAATAATGATATTTATAGTAGAAATTAAGTGTGTAGCTTTGAGTCAAACTCATTGACCTATAATTAATGAGTAATGGTTCACATGAATCCATCTCTCATGAGAATGAATGATCTTGTCAGCACCTATTGCATCTAGGTGATGCTTATAGTGGTAAAACATAAGGACTTCCTAAGAGGTCATCCACCCTAGTACTACTGAAATTAAAACATCCTTAGCCATAAAGTTCCCTCAAGATCAAAACTTCTTACTTTGTCATCCTATTTGCAAAAACCTTCAACAAGTATTGTCCTTTATGACCATTCACTATATAGCCCCCTTTCAAATCGCCCAATGATAAATAAGAGGTATTTTTCATTTGTCAAATTATGATATTTATATCAAGATATCAATGCAATTATTTTTAAACATAAAAATGGTCTATGATCAATAACTTGTACATGATGATCAACATCTCAACTTTTATAATGAGGCCACTTTCACCATCTAAAAACACATTATAATTTAAACACTTACAAAATAAATAATAATTAATTTATTTCAATTAAAATAAAATGTTTCAATTATTGAAATTAATCCAGGTTAAAATGGTTTTTAACTATAAATAAATAATTTATATATTTTTAAAATTATTAAAATCAAAATAATTTGTTTAAAAGGTTTTTGTCAATAGTGACATGGTGTGATGGTTAAGGTGTTGTGTTTCTATTCTTGTCATCAAGGTTCAAAACCCCTTTGAGATGTAACTATTGAGAATTTATATTGGGGATGAGGCCCCCCATTTGTAATCTCATTAGTTCATAGCTCCAAATCAAAAACATTTACCTCTTTAAATAAAAAAATAATATGTTTATAAAAAATAATAGGTTGCTACCTGAGCTGACGAAAGTCTATGGATTAGTGGCTGGGCCCAATTTTGTCTGTTTGCCGGCCTAATGGCTTTTTTGTGGCTTTTTGTGGCTATCTATTTTAGCTGGTTTTTATCTCTATGGCAGCCTTTTTGTCTTTTGGACCTCTGTTTTGGTCTTTGCTTGTAATGTTACTTTGTGGTTTCGGGTCCTGTAAAACCCGTTTATCCCCTTTTATCAAAACAAATATTATTTCATTTCAATAAAATAATAATAATAATAATTTTATATTTTATTTATATTTAAAAATTATTTTATATTATTAAACTATTTAATAATAACTTCCATATTTAAAATTCTAAAATTATATTTAAATTAAGTAAATAATACATAATTGTAAATATAGCCATAATGTCATCACCCATTGATTATATAGATTTTTTTTTTTTGACAACCTTTCCTATCATTATTCTTTTAATTTCACGGTTTTACTTCACACCTTTATTTTGAAATTTTATTATAAGTAAAGATTAAATAGTGAGTAATCTTTACCTATCCCTCACCTCACCAACTTTACTTTTATAAAGCAATCTTCTTTATAGGTTCAAACACACACTATTTAATTTTTATCTTTAATATTTTTAACTTTATAGTTTTTTCTTAGAATAATAGTCATAATCTTTATATTTCTTTACTAACTTTTTTTTATGTTTTTTTAAAGAAAGTTTCAAACAAATATTATTTTATTTTGATCTTTATTATTTTTTATTTTATAATTTTATTTGGAATAATAGTCATAATCTTTATCTATTTTTATTGACTTTTATTTGTGATAAATAAATCTATTTAACTTTTTAGATTGGCTAAAATGTAGGTGGTAAAAGGTATAGCTTGAAATTTTAAATAATACCATGTCCAAGATAAATATATACGTTCAAAGGACCAATCTCAAACATAACATTAATAAACTAATTAGTTAATATAAGACCAACACGATGGAGTTCTTTATCATCAAGTTTCCCTCAATCATTAGCATTGCAAGAATATCATCAATTGGCTCCTAGTAAATGAACACATAATCTTCCTCAAGAGTGTCCTCCAAAGGTTATTTAGCACAAATCAGATAAGCTAATAGATTCAACCAATGAATATTTACTAGATTGTAGTAAAATAGTAGAACCACATCCTTGAGAGTAAGGGGAAAGTTTTCATGAGGGTTGGTACCAACCATATGTGATATTTTCTCTATTACTCATGGATTGAGAGACATGACAAAATAAAACCACAATATCTTTTGGTTGGTTGGTTGAAACCTCACTACTATCATTAAGAAGGAGAAGAGGATGGAGGTATAAATTTAAAAATATTGTAAGGAGCATTACCCTAGTGGTTCAAAAGCACCTACGAATGGACCACCTTAAGTGCAACATTGCTAGCTTGTACCTAAATCTACATAAGAACATTAGGGTGGTCTAAAGTAGAGGATTATAAGACTTTTACCCAATTGGGAAGAGCCCAAATATATCAATTAAAGGATCCCATTATTAGGCCTATCGGTGGATCTTCTACATATCCAACTACTCTTGCTTCCATTCGTGTTGGCATTCCTTGTAGTTCTCTAGAGAAGTCTAATTTGTTTTCTTGGGGTAATCATTCGAAATTAACTTACTCAATAGCCCTTAGCGAACAATATATTGAGCAAATGAAAAGTATGAATATAGATTTTCCCTAGTGGAGAAAAATTTAGAACAAATTTAGTTGACTAAAGTACAATATTTTCATTTCAATTTTAAGTCAAGATAAATGCCTCACTTTATTGGTCTCTTCAAATTTTGTATGTGATATAGTAGTGAGAAAAACTCTCTACACATATTTCTTTCAATGTACTTTTTCCTAAAAAATTCAAAGCTTGTGGTGGGGAATATGGAATAATCCTATAATTTTGTAGTGTATAAAAATGTATCCCTTTACATTTTCACATTTTTTTAGGCCCTCCCTGTTAAAATTGGGCTTCTTTATGCCTTATTTGGTCCTATTTTGTATCCACAAGCCTTATTTAATGCATCTTTCTAAGGATAATCTTGACATTTATTAAATGACCAATTATAATTCATGTTTTTGGGTTATGTGTTTGAGATCTAGTGATCTGGGACTCATACACAACCTTGGGCTTATGGGTCCCATGTAGGTTTTAGGGCCTGATCCTAAATATTGCATAGAAATATTTCTTGAAATTTATGTCACAAGCTTAGGTTATTGGGACTCATACACCCCAACTAGCATATGAGTCCCACTTTAGCTTGGACCTATTTTGAATTCAATTCTTGGTGGGATTTTATTCTCCTAGATTTAATGTCGGCTTGTAGTGTTGTAATTTTAGGAAATTTGGCATAAAAAGGTGTAAAAACAAGGTTATTTCACATAATTTCACCTAAGCAATCTTATGAAGCACTCCTATAGAAAATTTTATGATCAAGAGAATTCAAGAGAATTCAAGAGGAAATTATCAAGCATTTGAAGCATCAATTTAAGATTCAAGCATCATGTCAAAGTCATCATACATCATGTGTGTTTTTGAGCTAATATTTGTGATGTAGGTTTTTATGATTGAAACAAGCATTCAAAGACATTATATCATATCAAGATCAAGAGTTAAGATCCACATCTATTGGATCCATTTCACACAAGTTCGCAACCTTCATTTCAAGGGTTTGGTGAGTTGTAACATTGAATTTTTCATTCATTATTCCTTCATGCTTTTCTATTTCATTTCAAAGTTTGTTACCAAAATAGGGTTTGACCAAGGAAAACCCCTATCCACTAACAAAACAACATTTTTCTCTCTTCATGTGTGATTGTAGAATTAGATGTTTTAGAGCTTGAAGATCCCTTGAAGACAAAGTTGCAAGGTTGAAGAAATTTGTCAAGAAGTTGTCATCTTCACAAAAAATCACCTATAGATTAGAAATCAAACTTTGCGGACGTGAAGATTGGAAAAAATGAAAGCTACAAATGTTTCACTCAAACCCTAATATTGGGACTAAATCACCACCTTGGGTGCATGAGTTCCAGTATGCCTATTTTCAGTATTTTTCTATAGATCTTGGTTTTTTAGTGGCAAATTTCAAATTCAGCACAAAAACCCTAATTGGTACTAAATTGCTCACTTTGGTGTATGAGTCCTATTGCAAATCAAGATCAACAATTTTAAAAGTTTTCAAGACTTGCATAGTCATCTACATCTTCCATGTTCTTATTTATTTATCCTTAGTTTGTTATTCTAATTTTGAGTTCATTTTCTAGGTCATATAGCTAGATTTACATATTATTTTCATTTCCTTCTTTCTAAGATTTTTCTTAGTGGTGAACCCTCTTTAATCACACCTAAGGAAACCCCCTTGTGTCCTTCCATCAATTGAGTCACTTCAGTGAGGGATCTTGGTTTCCTAATGAACTAAGAGTGAAATAGGTCCTAAAACCTCCTAGATCCATCTCCTAAAAGGTGGAACCCTATTTCCCTTGTATTCAAATTCATACTTCTTCATTAATTAAATTTTAAGTTAGTATGGACCATCCACCTAAATAGTTATTTTCTTTATTTTTTCTTAAGATCTTGGTCCTATTTTTATTCAATGAAAATTTTGACTAGAGAGAAATCTTAAGATTTTTCAAGATCATTAGAGCCTTCTTATTCAAGTTTGCTAAAAGATAATTTTTTCAATTTAGGAAACTAATTTTGTTAGATGTTCCCTTAAATAATTTATTTCCCTTTATAATTCTCAAATTTCTTGTAGTCTAGTTTCATCCTCTTCTACAACTTTTTTGAATTTTGTTGAATTAAATGCCTCTAAAAAGTGAATAGAATTGGCAAGTGGTCTCATCCTCTATTTTTGATCAAATTAATTTGATGGATTTTCTAGAGGTAACCTAGGGGTTGTGGGAATTGGAGGAGTGGGTCGAGATAATCAAGGTTTGTCTCATTTCTTCTTTTCTATTTCTATGGGATTTTACACTAATAGCCAAGTAGTGACCCATGTTATTCTTATTGTAGTGACTAAATCTTGCTAGTTGGGTTGGAAAAAAATTATTTTTTAGATGGAATTTACGATCTTGACTACTTTTTTGAATAAAGGATCTTCTAATAATATTTATTGTTAATTGGCTTCTATTGTTGAGAATATTTTGTGTCTAGTTCCTAAATTTGAAAATTTGTTTATTTTTTCATATCTCTAGGGTTCAATGGTTTATGGTAGTTGACTATTTGGATAAATGGTATCTTGACAATCTTGATAAGTGGAATGACATGGATTGGGGGTCTTTACCCTTGGAAAAATTTAAGATTCATCTCCAATTACTTCATCATGATTGAGTGTAATTTCTTCATTTTGACTCTTATTGGGAGTTTGATTCAATGTTTTAAATCATGGAATATTTTGTTCTATGAGGTTGGTGGTATCTTTTTAAGCTTCCTTTTATCATTTTATCTTAGATTTATTAATAGTTATGGATGTCTAGAAATTATCATTTTGTAAATGAACGTGAATTCTCTTTCCTCAATATAATTTTACCTTTTTTCCAAAAGGAGAGAGAGAAAGAGTATTATAGGATCGACTACCAAAAAAACATGTATAGTGCTAAACCATTAAACTATAAATATGTGTGTCTATAAACCATTTAGTAACACCTTTAAATACTATTACTACTATTATAATAAAATATTAAATTGTAATCAACTTTGATCATGCCTCTATTGCAAGGTTTCACAAAAAGATAGGGTTTTCTCTTTTATGGACATTGGAGGACAAAACAAAGATTGGGGATTTAGGGCTCACAAAAGGGAATAAAAATTTTAAATAGAAATTCTTCAAGGTGGTTGTGATTTCATCTCAGGTGGGATATAAGTTTGTTGTTACTCTAGTGTCTAGTTTTTCCTAGGCCATTAAACCACTTCTCTATGCCATATAATCCCCTATTGTAGGTCTAGGCGATGATGTCAATAGGGAAGTGGATAAAATTGAAAAAAAAATTGTTGGGAAGGGTTTTATTAGTAGATTCAAAGGTTTTTAGCCATGCTTTTCTAATCTTCACAAATGGATTATCAACATTTGGCTTCCCATTTTAAAAAAAATTATTCAAATTTACCATTGTACTCATGGTGTTTGGTGGTATTTTTTTACAGTATTTTGGATTACAACACTATTCTCTATGATTACTTATGGATCTATGACTGACATAGGCTCATGATCAAGCCATATCATCCAAATTTCAACCCAACCTATGAATATTTTACTATTACACCTATACGGGTTAGATTCCCCAATCTTCTACTCCAATTTTGGTTTGATTCTTATTTTGAAGCAATTGGTAACTAGTTGGGAAAAAATGGATGTCAACGAAGGCTTCTATAACTACTTACATACCACTTATACTCGCATTTTAGTTTAGATTGATACTTCCAAATGTCTACTAGTTGATATTACCCTCAAAACTACAAATCATTGTTGTAATCAATTACTAGATTATGAATGTTTTACTCTTCATTTTCATAGGTGTTTTAGCATTGGCCATATTGCTACACATTGTTCCAAACAAAAATTAATAGCCAAGCCACTTGGTGGAAATATGTATCCCTAAACAATTATTCTATGAAAAAAGATGAATTTACTCATAACTAGGATGAATATCAAGAAGAAGTTCAAAAGGAACCAATTTAAAGCATGCCATCTCCCAAGAATGGAAGTCAAACTATTTTAAATTTTGGTTTTCAATCTCTACCTATAGCTAGTGATGAAATTCCTCCCTTTGGGGGTGGATGCATCAGTGCTCTAGACTGGAAGGATTCTAAGCTTAAAGAAGAGGTGATTTCACATATTGAGGATTATGAAGTTACATCTCTTTTGGATGAAAATACATATACCTTAGCAACTAATGATGTGGATTTGAAGATAGGGGTTGTCAATGAAAATTGGAAAGTTGTGCAAAGGAGAAAAAGAAGGTTTGGAAAACCTTGATATGGTTCTTCACTCCCACAGCAAAAGAGACATCGAAAAATAGATATTTTGTGATATTTTTTATGATCCTTTGGATCCCTATATTTAGTATTGTGCACACCTGTTTATGGGTCTGAACATGATTCTTTGTAGTATTTTTTGACACTTCTCATGAGTTGATATTTGGATCTTTGTAATCCTTATTTTAACATTTAATTTATGGAGTACAACTCCCTAATACCAATCTCACTAATAAAAAAATATTGTAATTAAATATTTTGTATAAACAAACATAAAACTAAATAAAAGTGACTTGAATATACTAATTTCATCATTATAATTTTAAAATATCAAATCAAATGATTAATGATAATTTTTTATGTTATGCATATTTAAGAATAACAAATAACTATGCTAAGAGGTATCTACAATGGAAACATAATGAGGTCATGGGTGCATTAAAGGAAATCCACTTTATTCAAAAAGATAAGAATGTGATGTTATCTTTTTATTCTTTCTTTTTTTAATTTTATTTTACTATTTTCAATAAAAGTTACATGTATATGCAATGTACAAGATCACAATTTAGTTTCAAATACAACTCTCTATTGTTTAAACAACGAATTCAGTGGAGCACTACCATTATAAGTGATATCACAACTTATATTGGAAGTCATCGAAGTTCTTGTCATTGTATCCATTTATGGAATGGAAGAAGCTTAAATTTAATTCAAAGCCCTACCCTCTGCAAATCTTAAATTATGGTTGACAAGCCCAAAGAAGGAAAAATAGGAAAGAAATCTAGTTTACCGTGATTCTCAACAATGGGAAGTGTTGCACAAATTTGAGTTGTTAAGATATCCTTTGTTATCATAATTTGAATCCCATTTTCTTGCAATCTACCTTTTTTTCGTGTTTTTATCCAATATCTGAATTCCAACTTCTTTGTGAGAAAATTTATAGCTGAAATGGTTCATTTTCAGATCAATCATCAAAACTTCAAAGCATATAAACTTGCAATTAATTTTATGCTTAAATATGAATTGTTGATGTTTCAAGCTTGGGTCGTTTGATATATAGTTCTCCTATAAAGAAATTTTGAGTGTCTTTTATTTGGTACACAAAATAATTTAATTAGAATTACAAATTTAAATGAATTTCAGCTATATTCAAAGCAAAAAATCATAAATTCTTCAAGATTCATAAAGCATTTTTAATAATTTTATGTGATTAATTTTTTTTTAAAATTCTTCAATAGAAATTTATCATTCAATTTGAGTTGGGTTAGGGATAAGGTTCAATCATGCATTAGGCTAAGCTAAGTATTAAATTACAATTAGATTTGAATTAGGGTTAGGTTTCAATTAGATATGGCTTAAATTAGGTTTATTGCGCTAAGAGGTGTATTACAATGGCAACCATCAAAAAGCAAAATTCAATGTAACAAAAAACTCTTTAGTTTGAATTTGACGTTCAAATGACATGCAACTAGCATAACTACATTCATTGTATGTAGACATTTTTTCAAGCGTATAATTGCAAATATTTTTTTTTATAATATATATTTATACATTATTTTTATTTTGAATGTTAAAAAGATAAATTAAAGTAAAATAAAAATAATTACGCCGAGATTTAATGTTGTTTTTTTAGATTTTAAAATCAATTTAATTAAAAAAATAAATTAAAACTAAATACTTAGTGTCATTTAATAAATTTTTAAGTTTTTAGGGTGAACATTTATTTATAGTAGTAACATAAATATATGTTTTATAATTATAACAAATTTCAATGTATTTATTTATAAAAAAAAAATAAAAAACTTCAATAGTGTTTTTAAAAATAAAAATAAAAAAATCAATAGTTTTTAGTTTTTTTGCTTTGTTTTACTCTATTAAAATAAACAAAAACTAGATAGTTAGTGTCATGTAATAAATTTTTAAGTTTTTAGAGTGAAAATTTATTTATAGTAGTAACACATATATTTTTTATAATTCTAAGAAATTTCAATGTATTGATTTGTAATTTTTTTTGTTTAGTTTTCAATAGTGTATTTATTTTATTTTTATTTATTTTTCAATAGTTTTTAATTTTTTTTGCTTTGTTTTTAAAGCAATTTTAAATCTGTTTTATTCACAACTTTCTTTAGATGTTCTTATCTTTGAATTCATGAAGACCTCTATTAAAAGAGGCTATTGAATCATAATCATTTCAAAACTTCATGGTTACAGGTTTGGCTTTATTCTCCTGGAGTTGGATTTCTCACAGGTTTGGCTTTACACTTTTTGGATTCACTTGAGTTTAGCTGTCACAAATTTGGCTTTAGTCCTCTTGAAACCAATTGCATTGTTATAATTTGTTGTTGTAGTTAAACAAAACAAAGATTCAAGAAATCAGGCATTATAGCAAGAATTAATACTATCAGCAATATTATTTGCTAGGTATTTTCTCGACCATCTACTCTTGATGTTCACTCTTCATTGGGTCAATTGTTTACGACATATATGGATTGTTGTAGAATCAAAACTAGGGTTTGGTTACCTTATCTTTTATCTTTGTGAAGAAAATATATAAATTTAATATTTGAAGAAATTAGACATATGTATTGAAAATCAAATTATAATTAAAATCAGTCAATTCAAATTACTCTCAAATTACTGTCAAATTACTGTTGTTTTGAATAAGTTGATGAAAATAGGCACCTCGAGTAAAGATAACTCTCAACGTATTTTATATGTATTAATATTTAATATATGTATGCTAGTTTAAGTTTCAATTAGAATAAAATAATCTAGACATCTCATAATGATATATCTCTCAACTATATTACATAATTTATAAAAAAATAGATAATACTAGTTATGAAAAAAATAGTTAATAATTAAAATATTTTTTATAAATAAATTTAAAATAATCTCTAAAAATCCACTAAATAATAAAGAAGAGCGAAAGTGGCAGTCAATGTCCACACGTTACATGTGTTTCCCGAAATTTTAGCTTTACAGTGTTTCTTGCCACGGCTTTCACACCAAGGAATTCTCACAAATATCATGACTTCAGTTTGTTTCTCAAGAAAAATTGTCCTGTAATGAAATTGTTTATGGAATTAAGAGAAAACGTGTGTTTGAACAGGTAAATAAAGTTTCTTTATAAAAGTGAGTTAGATTGAAGCTTCTGTCTTTTAATGTAAGAACACTTATATAGTCAAATTTAGAAACTGTTTCCCACTCTTTAACTTTACAGTTTTTCTAGGCACCTTCACAGATTTGAGGACTTTAGCTTCCTTCTACTTCTCATATCGATGAGAAATCTTGTCCTGTAATAAAAATTCGTTGAACCTGAGAACAAGGTTGCTTTATAAAAGCAGGCTTGGTGCGCTGGACACAACAAACTTAAATGGCTTTATGACCTAAAATTGGGTCGTTCAACATAAGTGCGTCTATGTTGTTTCACATTATACACACTGAGCCTCTAAAGAAGGCTGCACCTTCTCTATAAAAGCAGAGTTGTGGCGGCGAAGGCAATAGTGATAACGATGTTTATGGTTTCACGTTCTAAAGATAACCTTGGGACGGTCATCCTGACCTGAGATTAATTTTAACGTAGATACATAGCTCTGAATATTTTTTTGATTTAGTTCAAAGTTTATAATGCACGAATAAATATATATTCATTTACCATCGTATCAAGCATAATTCTGATAAACTTCTGCTAATTGTACATCGTGGTAAATACAGGATATTTAGCCAGGACCATGGAAAAAAAGGATTTTATTAAAATATTGAAATTCAGCTAAAAGTTTAAGAGATCACGCATTTGACTACTCGTTGTTTACAAGGACAAGGACATACCTTTAAATATATAAGCAGAAATGATTACATAACTCAAAGCCCTATAGAGAAGAAGATAGTATATCAAAAGAGCATGACTCTAAAAACTCATTGTTTTACATGTAAAAGGAATATCATCATAATGTGCAACAATGTCATCAAATGTACCTACATCACATGGTGAATCCTTCATATGATTAGGAGGTGTATATAAATCTGTGGTGTTGTAAGTATGAAAATCAAAAGGTGTTAGGGTTGAGATTGGTCAACCATTATTAGATGTATTGGATTTATGTTTCAACTTTAGGTAAACTTTAGATCTTATTTTATTTTGATATTTTACCTACAAATTTTTCTTCTACTACACTAATGTAATCTTGAAAAGTTTGTAATTTTTCTTCTTGGTTCATTTATTTTTCCTCCATCTACTCTACTATTTCTACGTCTACTACTTAAAAAACCTTTGAAGGATTTCATATCACTTAGGAACATATTTTCATAGTTCAACCCCCTTAAAATGATTAGATTTATGATCATGCCAATAATATAAATAAATAAATAAAGATTAGCTATATAAATGCTTCTATGATGATTATGCAAATCTAAGCTCATTTTAGGTAGTCAAATGTAAGTGTTCCTAGAAAGCTCCCTTTTAAATGTAAATAATATTTCCTTGATATTTGATGATGATAAATTAATGCAATTGAATTTTGTTCCTTATAAGGACATAGCAATAAACCTTGTAAATATGTGTTTAATATTTATTACTTCTAATTTTCAAGTATAAATTATATTTTTATCATTATGTAAATCAATGATAAATTATAATTATTATTCAAGAAAATTTAATACTAGCATAGATATTTAGTAATATATATAAAATACATTGAGAGATATCCCTCTTAAGGCATCTATTACACTTATATGAGAAATTGGTTAAAAAATAAGTGTCTCGAAAAGGATAGCTCTCTCTCTCTCTCTCTCTCTCTCTCTCTCTCTCTCTCTCTCTCTCTCTAGAAGGGAAAGAGATCTTGCAAGAGGGTTATCCTAGGGGCTTTGGACCTAGAAGGGCAATTTTCACTAACTTTCACTCAGGAACAAACTTTTCAGATCTCAATGCAAAAGGGAAAGAGATCTTGTAAAAGGGTTGTCCTAGGGGCTAAATATGATCTAATGAGGGGTTCACCACCAAGTCTAAACTTGGAAAAGACAATGAAATGCAAGATGTAATGAAAAACCCGCATTGAATGTAAACTAGCACTAAAGACCTAGAAAAGTTAATGAAACAACACAAAAAATGATAAAACAAAAATTTGTGCACTTGGGAATCCTGAGAAGATAGAATGGAGGTCTAGAATACTAGAAAATCTACTTTTACTGTTAACTGGGACTCATTTTCCAAGCTAAGTGAATCCATCAAGTTTCTGGAAAACTATGTAGGAACAAGTTTCAGACAAAAGAGTATTTGAACTTGCAAAATCTTAAAAAACTGGCTGGAACTAGGACTCATTCGCTAGAAGTGGCGAATCAATCTAGTTGGGCTTTTCTGCAACTTCAAAAGATGATTTCACTCTTCTTTGTCTGCTTCATCCTTCCTGATTAGTTTCCATATACGAATCTCCATTTTGCAACCTATAGGTGATCTCCAATGTTCTCCAAGTCTTGATGACAACTTTGACAACTTTGAATAATTTTCAACTTTTCTCCAATCTTGCTCCTTATGAAATATACAACCTAAACCTACAAATAATGCATAAAGGAGAGGGGGAAATGGTGTTGGGTTAATGGATAGGATTTTTACTTGGTCAAACCCTATTTTGGAAATCAATCCTTAAAATGAAATAAAATATGAATAGAGAATGATGAATGAACAACAGACAATGTTGCAACTCACCAAATGCTAGCAATAAGGTGTTACAAATATGCTTGAGATGGCTACAATGGATGTGGTTCATGACTCTTGCTTGATTGATGTTGATCTTGAATAAAACACTTGCTTGAATCATAAAACCCTACATCATAATTGTTAGCATAGTAACAAACATGATGGATGAAATCTTTGACATGGTGATTGATGCTTGAAGAATGCTCTAAAATGTTTGATAATATTCCCTTGAATGTTTTTGAAATCTCTTGAATGCTAGGTGTGAACTCTCTTGAATGATAGGTTTGAATATGAGTGAAAGAACCTTGCATTTATACTCAATTATTTAATAATTCTCAAAATTTCAACACTACAAGCTGACATCAAATCTAGGAGAATAAAATCCTACCAGAAATTTGAAATAAATTTTATTTTGGGCCACACGGGACTCATTTTCCCAAGGTGGTGAATGAGTCGCATCATGCATAATTTATGGGACCAAAAACCAAAAGTGCTTAGAAATGTGAGAAAATTAGTTTGGGACCAAAAGATCCAAATGGGACCCATTTGCCCAAGGTGGTGAATGAGTCCCAGATCACTAAAATTGGGCAACACAAGACATAAACACCTGAATTATGATTGGCTAATTATTGGTGTTAGGATTATCCTAAAAAAGATGCAATAACTAAGGCTTGTGGATGCAAAATAGGGCCAATTAAAGCATAAGAAATCTCAATTATTAATGAAAAGCTTAGAAGAATGTGAAAGTGTGTTACAACACTTTACAACACTCCAAATAAGGTAGTATTAAGGTTTATTTTGATTAAAAGTAAGTTTATTAGGTTCAGTTACTTGATAAAACCCTCAAAAAGTGTGAAAATGAGTTACAACACTTTATCAAGGTACCATAAAAATCCATTAGTAATTCAAGGCAACATTAGGCTCAAATTCACAAGGAGGGCCCAAACAAGTGTGAAAATATACCCGATAACATTTTTCGACACTACTAGATATATATATTAGTAGTATTTGTGCAATGAAACATATAAGACATTAAATTAATTAAGGTTAGGGTTTGATTTAGGGTAAGGGTTAGAGTTAAGATTGGGGTTAGATATAAAATTAGGGTTAGGGTTGGGGTTAAAATTAGAGTTAGGGTTGGGGATAGGGTTCAAGCTAGGTTTAGGGGTAGGGTTAAGGTTACATTTAGGGTTAGGGTTATTGTTAGTGATAGACTTAGGATTAGGGTTAGGGTTGGTGTTATGTGTATGGTTGAGGTTAAGGTTAGGGTTAGGGTTATGGCTATTATTTAAGGTTAAGGTTATGGTTACAATTAGGGTTAGATTTATGGTTAAGGTTATGATTACAATTAGAAATAGAATTATGGTTATGTTTGGGGTTAAAATTTAGGGTTAGGGTTAGGGTTAGGGTTAGGGTTACAACTTGAGATTGAATTAAGGTTAAGGTTAGGGTTATTGTAAGGGTTAGATTAAAATTTAGGATTAAGTTTTGGGTTATAGTTAGAAATAGAATTTGGTTAGGGTTAGGGTTAGGTTTATGTTTAAGATAGTAGTTAAGGTCAATATTAGATATTTAATTAGGGTTAGGTTTAAGTTTTGGATTATGGTTAAGGTTATGTTTAGGGTTAGGGTTAGGATTATGATTAGGTTTGAGGTTAGGGTTAATTCATAATCCTAATTCTAACACTAATCATAATTATAATGGACACCCTAATTTTAATTATAATGTTAATTAAACCAAAACCCTAACCCTGACCCTAATTGAACCATAACCTCAATTAAAATTTAATTTTAACCCTAACTTAACATTAAGCTTGGTCATAATTTAACCCTATTCCTAACTCTAACCAAAATCCAAACCTAACCTTGACTCTAACTCCAAGATTTATCCTAGAACCTAACTCTAATCCTAATTTAATCTTAACCCTAACCCTAATTGAACCCTAAAACTAATAATAACCCTAACCTCAATCCCAACCCTAACCCTAACCTTGAACCAAAAATTTATTGTATAACCCTAACCCTAATTAAACCATAACCCTAACTTAGCCTTAACTTTATCCCTAATTGAACCCAATTTTAATTACAACTCTAATTTCAATTGTAATCATAACCATAATTCTAAGCTTAATTCTAATTCTAATTCTAAGCCTAATTATAATTATAACTCTAACTCTAGTTATAACTCTATTGCTAACCTTAATTATAACCGTAAGCTTTATCCTAACCCTAATCCTAATTGTAGCCTTAACCCTAAAGCTAACCTTAATGTTAATTCTGACACTAACCCTAATTATAACCTTAAGCCAAACCCTTATTCTAACCCTAACAAAAATTGTAATAATTATAACCTTAACCATAACCCTAAATATAATTATAATACTATTTTAATCTTAACCCTATTTATATCCATAATTCTAACACTAATTCTAAACCTAACACTAACCCTATTTCTAAACCTAATGTTGAACCTATTTCTATTCTAATGATAATTTCAATCATAACCCTAGCCCTCACCCCATTCCTAACTACAACCCTAACATTAACATTAATTCTAACCCTAATGCTAATCCTAAACCAAAACCTAGTTGTAATCATAATTTATTTCTAACCCTAACCCTAACCTTAAAATTATATATAAGTCCATTGTTCACACTAACCTTAATTGTAACCCTAATTCTCATCTTAAACTAATTCTATTCATAATCCTAACCATAGATAAACTTTAATTAAACTCTAACCCTAAATTAATCATAACCCTAACCCTAACGTTAACTTTGACTCCAAGGTTTATCCTATAACCCTAACTTTAACCCTAGTTGAACCCTAACACTAATCATAACCCTTACCAAACATTAGCCCTAACCATAACTAATCTCTAACCCTAACTATAATTGAACCCTAATCCCAACCTTAACTGAGCACTAACCCTAACCTTAACCCATATTAAACCCTAACCCTAATATTGACCCCAAGATTTATTACATAACCCTAACACAACTTCAACCCTATCCCTAATTTCTCATTTAACCCTAACTTAACTTTAACTTTAACTATAACCCTAACTTAACTTTAACCCTATCCCTCTCTCCCTCTCTACTTATTTCTCTCCCTTTACTTTACTCTACCTCTATCTCTCTCTCCTTTATCTAC
>VDFB02374956.1:0-67901 GCA_007258455.2 Sequoia sempervirens
TTATGAAACCTAAATTTTCATTTTTTTTATCCTATAGTATGGGAAGCATATAATGTGTTGCATCTTTCAAATTCAAAATGTGAAATCATTTAAGACTTATAGATGACTTTCAATAAGCCTATGAATCAAGACTGTAGTCAAAATGTATGTAGAAAATTAATGATAATTTTCTAATTAATTCCAAATAAGACATATCTCATATTTTTGAAAAACTAACAATTTTCTTAATAAACCCTTTTTCTTTCATCAAATTCAGATAAAAAAATCATCAACCACTTTTCCTTTCACATCGCTACTTTTTGCACCCTCATGATCCTGCACTCAACCTACCCTATTTTTTTTCCTTAAATGCATTTTTATGCTTTAATTTTGAGTTAAACTAGGTCAAACAAGAGTGTTGCTATTTCAGCAGCACACTTGTAATGGTTGGTGGTGCACTTGTGCACCCAAAAATGCACTTGCAGAAGTGTGACAGACCCTCCTAAATGTTATCACATTTGTTTATCAATGCACTAGTTAGAAACCCTAGAACACTTGTAGGATAGCGATGCATTTGTAAAATATCTACACATTAGTTAGGGTTTGAACCCACCATGCATTTGTAAAATTCATCACACTTGTCCTAGGGTTGTGCAACTATAAATTTCACCAATACGACACACCTACAAAAGGGATGCACACTTATAAAAAGTGTCATGCACATGATGGTTTGAAAGAGATGTGCACTTGTAGAAAGTGGCACACTTGTTAGTTTAGCAATTCAAACTTGAATTCTTTTAGGTTTTCAGTGATTTTAATGTTGTGTGCTTTATTCGTGTAGAAGACTACACACTCACTCATGTCCCAAAAGTACAAACCTAGTGTTTTGAGAAGGGTAGACCAGTTCAAAGATGATGAAGTTTTCTTATTGGGAGCTATTGGATTAGAGTTTATTGCATGCATGCCTGAAATTAGGATGCACTTGGACATGATGACTGCACTTGTTGAGCGGTAGAACTCTGAGACATGATCTTTACACCTTCGAATTGGAGAGGCTACTAACACATATAAGGATGTCTAGTCCATCCTTTGAGTTTTGATCCATGGTGTGAGAGCTATACATGATACAGATCTTGGTTTAGAGGCTCTATTCATAGTGTTGGATGCAGAATCGTCATGGATGGATAGCTAATAGATTGACCTCTGATGACATAGAGGATGCATACCTGATTTGGTTCTAGTCATAGTCAAATTGATTATGGGTGTTCTTGTTCCTGACAAACATAGTTTCGGCTTCAACACATCAATTGGGGGTTAGTGCTCGAGGGCATGGTCAAGAACATGAATGCATATTCTTGGGGACCCATGCTTCTTGATTCACTATATCATGACATGCATCAGGTGGTGTACCTTTGGGGACATAGCTTTTCGACAAGAGTATGGTTTCTTTGATTGCTATAGATTCTAATGAGATAGTGGTATGCAGGTATAGGAAAATGATCACTCTCCATCACACTAGTGTCATAGGTATCACATACTAGCGCAAGGTTATTGATGATATGACCTGTTTCAAATGGAGACCTTGGATCTTAACCCCTCCCTGGGATGATGATTAGCAGGAGTTAATCTATGCATGATAGACTAGATGGATCATGGGTCAACATCATCACATTATAGAGTGGTACTTATTGGATAGAGTTGTGAGGTAGCTTGGTGAGCCTTAGTATGTCTTTCATCTTGGTTACACAGTCATCTATGCATGTATAGCCAAAGAGACAGATTGGGGTGCCACTATGTGCTGTGAGAATAGAGAAATGAATGAAGGTGTTGTCATTGGTGTCAAGTGGTCAATTGGTTATCTACTAGTTGCTGATGTTGAGGATATTGAGAAAATTGTACATTAAAGGAATATTATAGGTATTCAGTTGTTTCTCTAGTATTTTTCCCTATATTCATGTGGTTCAGATACGATGGTCATGATTTTTGAAGGTTGTTATCTCCAAATGTTTGGATGTTAGTTCGTTGTGAAGTTTGAGTTTTGTTCACCAATTGTGAACTATGTTTCTCTATGTTCTGATTGAGATTTTGGAAAAAGGTTTCTGGACCAGATTTCTCTTTGATGAAGTCTTTTGAATTGTGATTCTAGAGTCAATATGTTTCGATTACATTGAAGATATTTCTAGTTTTTGGAAGTTTTGAGCTTAATTGTTCTATGTGTTTTACATAGGTTTTGATGAATGTGTGTTAAGCACTATCTTCAAAGTTAATTAAGTGTGTTGGATCTATTTTTGGGTCCCGATGAAGCATGTGTTTTAGTCTCCCTCATTCTAATTCCACCCTAGGATGTTTGGCACTGACATAATTTGAATTTGAAGTTGGATGGTCGACTTTGTATCTTTTTCAAGGTTGGAGAGAGTATAAATATAGGATGAGCTAGTAATGAAAATCATACAAGAGAAAAGAAGGAAGATAAGTGAAAGAGTAGACATGAATTTGATGCTATTTAGAAAATGTGTGTAAATTGTGTGTGGGAGATCAGTGTGAAGCTTAATGTTGAGTTTCCAAATGTAGTGAGCAGAAGGAGAAATCTATCATTCATGCAAGTTGATCAAGTAATTATGGTGGAATCCTTTGTTCCATTGAGATTGTAGTCTCTTTGTAGAAAGTATTCTTTGTATCTCCGTGGCAGTGATTCCTATGGGTTGTAGCCCTATAGACAGTGAGTCCAGATAGTGAGTTCTTATTTCAAGCGGTGAGCCTTATCTCAGGCAGTGAGCCTTTTTATAATTAGTTTTAATATTCTCTTAGTGTGAGTTAATCCTCACCATTATTTTTCCCTTATTAGGTTTTCCATGTACATCTGGTGTTACTATGTTTATGTGTTGGATTTGAGTTTTTGCATTAGCATTTTATGATTAATCATTTAAGCATTTTTAATTATTAGTTATGGTAATTGAATTAAAGGTTAAAATTTGTGACAACTTATTCACCCCCCTCTCAGTTGTCATATTCAACAATTGGTATGAGAGCTTGGTTCCTTAGGAAAGAGCTTAACCACTTGAGGAAGGTCTGGGATGGCTAGTAAAATGATCTTTGATTATCCAAGGTTTGACGAAACTAAATATGATATCTGGAAAGAATTGATGGAAGAATTTCTGGAGTATTGCCGATATGATGTGGAAAAAGCTTACAAGAATCCTTACACTCCTACTAATGGTCTGAGCACACTTGAAGAGATCAGAGCACATGAAGAGAATAAGGTGAAGTTCATCTTGACGAATAGTCTGGTACATTTTGAGTTGATTAAGGTTCTAAATTTGAAGACAACTAAGGAAGTCTGAGATGCTTTAGAAAGAGCAGATCATGGTGATGAAAGAGTTAAAGTGTCAAAATTACAGAGTTTGGAAACATAGTTCAAGATCTTATACATATGTCCAAAGATGAAAATGTTAAAGCTTATGTTCAGAGATTGGATGAGGTAGTGGCTAGAATGCAATCACTTGGTGCTACTATAGATGAAACTAGGATTGTAAAGAATATTCTTAGAACTCTTCATGATGCTTATAGTGAGAAGGTGAGTGCTATTGAGAAAACTATAGATTATAAGACTTGTACTAAGGATCTGTTGTTAGGATTTTTGACATATTATGAGATGAGGAAGCCAAACCTAAGAAATGGAGGAAAATCAAAGACTACTTTTAAAGCTAAAAAAGCTAAAGATCTAGATGAAGAAAAAATTGATTAAATAGAAGATAATTATGTAAGAAGAATGAGAAAAGGCTCAGGTAAGTATGAAGGTATGCTTCCCTTTAAATACTTTAGTTGTAGAGAAATAGGTCATTATGTTGCAAAGTGTTTGGAAATATTTAGAAGGAATAAACAAAGATATGAGAAGGAAAATAAAGGAAAGAAAATTAACAAAGGGTACTATGTGAATGAGAATGCTAGTATTCCAAATGAAGATTCAGAATATGAAGATCCAAATGAAAATGAATGCTTCTTCTTGTTGATTAAGGATGAGACTACTTCTAATAATTTAGATAAACAAGTAAAGGAAAGCCCTCCAGAGAAGGAGAAAGAGAAAAATGAAGGTATGGTTATCTCTGCCCTACATGCTAACTAAGAAAAGAATTTTTGGGTAGTTGATAGTGGTTGCTCACATCACATGACTGGTGATAGGAGTAACTTTTTTAACCTTGAGAAATATGATGGATGCTTGGTTATGTTTGGAGATGATACTAGTGCTAAAATCTGTGGGATAGGTTCAGTAAGTTTTGATGGCAATCATCATACTGACGATCTTTACTATGTTAAGGGTTTGAGACATAATTTGCTTAGCGTTGGTTAGGTGTGCAGAAAAGGATATGATCTTTTGTTTAAGGATGAGAAATGTGTTCTTTGGAAAGGATCCAAAACATTGATTTCTATAGGAAAGAAATCTAAAGGGAACATTTATCAACTTAAGGGTGTTGATGGATAATGCTTTATGACTTAGATAAATGATAGTTGGCTATGGAATAGGAGAATGTGTCACATGAATTTTGATAACTTGGCAAGGATTAGTGTTGTTCAGGTTTTGAGAGATTTACCAAGAATTACAAAGCTTGTTAATCCTATTTGTAGAAATTGTCAGTTTGGGAAGCAAGAAAGAAATCATTACATATCAAGGAAAAAATCTACTACTAGGTATGTGCAGGATCATGGAAAAAATGGGCCCTTAAGTGGCAAAAAATTCAGAAAAATCAGAGTTAGGCAACTTGACATAAAAATTTGAATAAGTTATCTATATTATTTCAAAAATATGTAAGAATAGAATCTATAGCAAATTGAATGTAGTTTCTAAACTACTAGGTTTTTTTTTTTTAAATATCTATTTTGTGAAAATTTGAAATTTCAATGCAATAGTACTTAAATTTCAAGGAAAAAATAAGAAGTAGGTGTCTGTCTAACCACCCTAACCACAATAAAATGGTAATAATTTTTTATAAGATTTTATATTTAAGTAGAGGACCTATGTCCCAATGTGATGCATATTTTTTTGTAATTTTTTTAAGTAAATAATTAATTATGAATTTTTTATTACAACTTTTAAAAAATATAAAAACTCGTATGTCTAGCCACCTTAACTTGGTCAAAACTTCATGAAATTCAATTATTTTTTCTTAATCCTATAATATTTGAAGCATAGAATGTGATGCATGCTTCAGATTCAAAAAATGTGATATTGTTTGAAAGCTATAGATATTTTTCAATTAGCTTATCAATCAAGACTTTAGTCATAATTCAAATAGAAAATGAATAATAATTATTTATTAAATTCAAAGTAAAGCATAATTTATATTGGTAAAATAAAAGCCTTTAAAAACCCTTTATGTTTCATCAATTTTGGGTAAAATAAAAGTTGTCAACCACATACCCTACACATACTAATCATATCACCACTTTTTGGCCCATCATGACCCTGCACATACCCTACTCGACTACTAGATTTAGTTCATATAGATCTGTATGGTCCTATGAGAGTGAGAAGTCTACTTGGTGAAAAGTAATTTATACTTTGAATTGATGATTATTCTAGATATACATGGGTTACATTTCTTAGAGAGAAATCAACTGCATTAGATAGATTCTTGGCATTCAAGGCTATGGTTGAAAATGAATTGAATTTGAAGATAAAATGCTTAAGATCTAACAGAGGTGGAGAATTCACCTCCCATTAGTTCAATATGTTTTTTGAAGTGCATGGAATAAAGAGATAGTTATCTGCTTCGAGAACTCCTCAGAAAAATGGATTTGTTGAAAGAAAAAATAGAACAATTCAAGAGGCTGCTAGCTTGATGATTACTAAAGCCAGATTACTAGAAGTTTACTAGAAAGAAGCTATTCATACTATTTTTTATTTGTTCAATCAAGTTCAAGCAAGAGAAAATAGTACAAAGGCTCCCTATGAGCTATGGCGTGAAATAATTCCTATAGTTAAATATCTCAAGGTATTCAGAAGTAAAAGCTATATCAGAAGAGATGAGGAAACTTTGGGTAAGTTTGATGCAAGAGGTGATGAAGGCATATTCTTGGATACTCTACTAAAAGAAAGGAATACAAATGTTTCAATAAAAGATTGAGGAATATTGTAGAGAGCTTGAATGGGAAGGTAGATGAAACATTGAAGAACTTTATTGATGTTGATGGATGTGTTTGATGAACATGATTATGCAAAAATAGAAGAAATTATGGAAGAACAGGATAAATAAGAGTAGAAGAAGCAGGATGAACAAAATGAAAGAGAAGGAGATGCTCTGGTGATTCCTCCTAAGACACCGAAATATGTACAAAGGAATCATTCAGAAAATCAGATTACTGGAGACAAAACAAAAGGCATGTTAACCAGAAGTAAAGTTGTAGCTGAAGTTAATTTATGTTTATTCTCTGAGATTGAGCTGAAGACAGTAAGTAAAGCTTGTAAACATGAACATTGGAAAGAAGCAACGAAAGAACAACTTTTGCAAATTGAGAAGAATCAAACTTGGGAATTGGTCCCAAGGCCAACATATAAAAATATCATTGGATAAAAATAGCTTTTCAAAAATAAGTTGAATGAGAATGGAGAAATTGTCAGAAATGAAGATAGACTTGTGTGTAAAGGCTACTCACAAGTAGAAGTCATAGATTTTTAGGATACTTTTTCCCATGTAGCAAGAATGGAAGCTATAAGGATTTTCTTCACATTAGTTGCTTATAAAGAATTCAAAGTCTATTAGATGGATGTCAAGTCAACATTTTTTGAATGGTGAGCTAGAAGAAGAAGTTTACATGGAACAATCGAAAGGATTTTAGTTAACAGATCAACTAGATATGGTGTGTAGATTGAATAAATATTTATATGGACTAAAGCAAGCTCCTAGACCTTGGTATGCAAGGTTAGATAGGTATTTGATTCAACAATGACCTAACAGAGGTATGATAGACAGTAATTTGTACTTTAAGATTGAAAATGAAAAAGTCTTGCTTGTAGTTGTATATGTTGATGACATTGTCTTTTGATGAAATGAAAATATGTGCAATATGTTTGTGGAAGAGATGAAAAATGAATTTGAAATTGAAATTTTTAGGGAGATGAATTTCTTTCTTGGACTGTAGATTAATCAAATAGAGAAAGGAATTTTCATTTCATAGTCTAAGTATGTAAGAGAGATATTGAAGAAATTTGGTATGGATGGTTCCAAACCATTATGTACTCCTATGGTGACTAGTTACAATTTAGGTAAAGATGGTGATTCACCTAAGAATGATCAGAGAAAGTATAGATCTATCATTGGTGGATTGTTGTATTTGAATACTACTAGATCAGATATTATGCATGTGGTCTATCTTGTAGCTAGATTTCAAGAAGATCTAAAGGAAAAACATTTTGTTGTAGTTAAAAGAATATGCAAATATTTGAATGGCACTCCAGATTATGGATTCTGGTATCCTAAAGATACTAACTTTACACTTAGTGCATATACAAATGTAGATTGGGTTGGATGTGTAGATGACAAAAATAGTACAAGTGGCAGTGCATTCTTTCTTGGATGCAAATTGGTGGCATGGTTGAGTAAGAAGCAAAATTCAGTCTCTCTGTCTACCACTAAAGCTTAGTATATTGTTGCTGCATCTTGCTATACACAAGTTTTATGGATGAAATAGACATTGAAAGATATCACAATGCTATATGATGATCCCATTTCTATCTTTTGTGATAATACGAGTGCAATTAACATTTTGAATAATCTTGTGATGCACTATAGGACAAAGCATATATCTATTAGATATCACTTCTTGAGACAAAAGGTCATGGAGAATGAAGTAAAGCTTGAGTATATTTTGACAAAGGATCATATTGCAAATATATTTGTGAAGGCTCATGCTAAAGATACTTTTGAGTATCTCTAGGAGAAGTTAGGGGTTATTTCCCATCCTTTCATAAACTAAGATGCATTTGGAGATGCATCATTCCAATGGATTCATGGTTCTATCTTTTTGGACTGATGTTTTGGTGGCTACCCCTCAGGGGGAGTAGGTAGTTTTCAAGTGTTGTCATTGTGAGTGTTCTATTTTCATGTCAAAGGAAAATTCAATGAACATATCTTTTTCCTTTTCCATTGATGTAAAAGGGGGAGAGAAAGCATGTGAAAAGGAGAAAAAGCTAATGAGAGAAAGCAGGTAATGAAGAAGATGATCTTCTGAGAGGGAGAAACAAAAATAAAAATCTTGAGAAGTATATCTAGATCTGGTATGGTGTCTTTGATGGTTTTTCACATCATGTGTTTCCATCAATGACAAAGGGGGAGATTATTGCAGTAATAGAGAAATGAATGAGGGTGTTTTCATTGATGTTAACTGGTCAACTAGTTATCTACTAGTTGTTGTTATTGAGGATATTGAGAAAATTGTATTAAAGGAAGATTACATGTATTCAGTTGTTGCTTCGGTATTTTCCCCTTTGTTCGTATAGTTTAGATATGATGGTCATGACTATTGAAGGTTGTTATATCCATATGTTTGGTTGTTGGTTCATTTTGAAGTTCAAGTTGTGTTCACCAATTGTGAACTATGTTTCTCTATGTTCTAATTGAAGTTCAGGAGAAAGGTTGTTGGTACGGATTTCTCTTTGATGAAGTATTTTGACCTACAGTTCTAGAGTTAAGATGTTTTTATTGCATTGTATATTTTTTTGGTTTATGGATGTTCCAAGCTTAATTTTTCTACGTAATTTACACTGGTTTTTCCAAACGTGTGTTAAGCACTATCTTCAAAGTTAATTAGGCATGTTGGATCTATTTTTTGGTCCCGATGAAGCCTGTGTTTTAGTTGCCCTCATTCTAATTCCACCCTAGGATGTTTGGTAGTGACCTTATTTTATTTTGAAGTTGCATGACTAACTTTGTATCTTTTTCAAGGTTGGAGAGAGTATAAATACAGGATGAGTTAGTAATGAAAATCATACAAGAGAAAAGGAGGATAAGAGAAAGAGTAGACACAACTTTGATGCTATTCAAAAAGTGTGTGTGAGTTGTGTGGTAGATTATCGTGAAGCTTAATGTTGGGTTTCTAGATCATGCAGTGAGTAGAAGGAAAAATCTATCATTCATGCAAGTTGATCAAGTAACTGTGGTGGAATCCTTTGTTGCATTGAGATTCTAGTATCTCTATAGCAAGTCTTCTTTGTCTTCTTTGTATCTATGTGGTAGTGAGCCCTTCAGGTTGTAGCCCTGTGGACAGTGAGTTCAGATAGTGATTCTTTATTTTAGGCAGTGAGTCTTAACTTAGGGAGTGAGCCTTTTTGTAATCGGTTTTGATATTCTCTATAGTGTGAGTTAATCCTAACCATGGATTTTCACTTATTTGGTTTTCCACATAAATGAGGTGTTACTATGTTTATGTGTTAGATTTGAGTTTTTACATTGGCATTTGATGATTAATCATTTAAGTAGTTTTAAGTATTAGTTCCAATGATTGAATTAAAGGTTAAAATCTATGACAATAGATTAATCCCTCCTCTTAGTTGTCCTCTTCAACACCATGGACCCAAAGGAAGGGATTCATGATTTTTCTCACATTCAGTTGTTGGCATGGGAATATGTAGGAGGACTTGATGACCTAGGTGTTACATAGGCTTATGTCGATTGGTTTACACAACATGCCTCCACGAGGACTACATATGTAGTAGGGGGAAAGGTAGGGTTAGATTATGTGGAAAACAACCTCCTCATGGTAGGAAAGTTCCCAAAGATGGCCAACATGACAGATAGTAGGAGGGTCCACACAACAGATATCATGATGGGAAATAGCCAAGAGATGGATAGTAGCCAGGTATGGGACAGGGTCCACAATAGCCTACATTGAGGGTTCACCCACTACGACAACATCCACCCCCTCCACCACCACCACCATGGTAGCAGGAGTAGGGTCTTGATCCTGAGATGAATAGATATAGGCTCTTATAGGAAAGAGGGATCAAGCTATATAGGATCAAGATAGATACCACCAAGAGTGGGACCATGAACATTAGAAGGTGAAAAAATTGACTATTTAGTTAGCGTAGGATAATATTAGGAGGAAAAAATTAGAGGACACTATACAGTTGTAGGCATAGGCACATGGTCAAGTGGTACCAACCCCACTTTATAAAAATGTTGTTGAGGCTTCCTATTACAAGATTTTGTACTATATAGATCTCCCAGCACACCAGTGACAACCAGATTATTTGCACAGGAGCAGGGTTGTGTCTAGTGGTTTGAAAGGTGGGTAATCGATTTAATATCCTTTAGGTGAACTAGGCATCCTTCACAACATGATGATATACAGAGTAGAGGATAGCTTTGTGTTCATACATGTAGACACATTTTTATGTGTAGCATGATTATACTAATGTATATCCATTCATTGGTTGATTTTTGAGAGCCTCATGTATACATTTTGATATCACATATTATTCTTGATTCATATCATGATAGTCATTATTTTGATATATATGAGATGATCTTTGATAAGATTATGATATGATCCTTCTTTCTATTTTATGTTCATGCTTATGTATGGATGGATTCATATGTTTATGTTGTCGATGCAAACATGTACAATGGTGTTTACCTATATTATGCATATGATGTGATGCTATATGGATGTGTATGCATGGTTTATGTTGTGATTGAAAATATAATGGATCTTTTGTTTTTTAATATCTTTTCTATCTGATATGCAATGATGATGAAAGATGTACATGCTTTGAGATGCATTTATTTTTGTACGTTTTCTATGTGATATATGATGATTATGCAGGATGTATGTATCTTGATGATTTATGAATGTAGGATGGATGCATTTGTTATTTTTGTTGAATATCATGATACCAGGTTGGAGATGTTAGCGTGGAAAGAAGATGGATCAATTATTCATTTTTTTTATAATGATTCAGAAGTTCAACAAGCCTATGATTATTTGAGAATTTATTAGATATGGTGATGATAAAGATGATTTTCTTGTTTATGGGATTGGGATAAATTCATCATATTATTCCTTATTATTGATATGGAAAATGGACACGATGCATCAAGGTATTGAAAACTTGATGGCTTTGTATCTAATGCGATGGACATTGACTCTACAAATAGGTAGCAGTATCCTTGTTCATACTTGACATATGGAAACATTGTTTGACCATGTGAAAGAATAAGTCATCAAAGTAATAAGACCACCACACAAAAGGTATGAGGAACCTAATATTTCCTAGTCATTTTTTTACTTGAGACTACCCCACACACACAAGATAAGTATTTTCCAAGGTTATATTACAAGAAAATATCAACAAATGAAAGATAATGATCGATGCACACCTCCTTTCTAAATTATTTTGGTAGACATCATTGCGAGATGATTGGAATGGACCACTAAGATAAATCAAAGGAAGAGATCAAAAGGAACAAATAGTCAATGTTATTCATGTCTCTTGGGCCAAAGTAACCTAACTAAGATGATTTCTGGTGATGATGTCCAGTATAGGAAAGATGTATCGAAGGACATGTTCTCAAATATTTTAGCTTCAACCAAATATTTTAGGGTGTAGGAATTATATGACTCTCTTTCTCAATTAGGGTCTTTCACCTAAAGGAAAAGAGATAGATCCCACACAAAATCTTGGTGGTTCACTCAAACTAATGCAAGATGGAAATATGCATAAATGCAATGTAATAATGTAGAAGACTAATAAAATAGATCAATTATTGAATGAAAACTAAATAAATATGTTGTTTTAAAACACATTGTGATATGCAAAAGACCTAGAAAATGACTTAGAAATGCAAGTTAAACAAAATAAAAAGCTATAAAATTGAATGTGTGCACTCGATAACTTGTTGGAGAATAGAAATGACTCTGAAATTCTGAAGATGCTAATTTTTAGGCCTGGTGGGACTCATTTTCCATTTTGGACGAATTAGTCCCAGTTCTAGAAAACTATATCGCGGCCTGTTTTAGCCAAATGGGTATCCAAATCTACAAAAATCTTTAGAAAATAGGTACAGTGAGACTCATTTTCCACTCTAGGTGAATTAGTCCACTTTAGCTTTTCTAAAAACTCAAAAATGGAATTTATAGCTTTCAACCTGCTCAATCTACACCTCTAGGTGTCCGGATCTAAAATCTTGACTTTTAGCACTGTTGGTGACTTTTTGTGCAGGTTTTGACCTTGCAAAAGTGGAGATGACTTTAACAAGTTCACAAACTAATCTTGAATTATTTCCAAGTCCTCAAAGTACCTAGATCTACAAAAACACAAAGGAAAAGAGATAAAATGTTGATTGCTAGGGATTGGGGGTTTGCCTTGGTCAAACCTCGTTTAGGTGATTAAACCAAAATGATGAAGGATCTCAAATTTCTGCAACAATGGATGAAGAATATTTCTCTTGAATGCCTTGATGATGTCCTTGAAGAAGCTTCCTTGTGAAGACTCAAAATGCTAAACCCTAGCTTGCTTTGAGTTGAGATAGATAATGAATGATGAATCAATTATGAATGAATCAATTAGGTGTATGAATTAGGGTTTAAAGGTCTCCTTTATAAAGAAGAGTTAAGAATAAGGATTATGATCAAGGGTCAAGATTAAATTAGAAAATAACTTAATCAAGGGTGGAGGTTAATTGAAAGAAGAAATACATGGATAGATAAAGACTTGAGGTGGAAGATAAGATTGGCACAAAAAAAGAGGTTTTTTGAGAAAATTAAAAAATAAAGATTATTTAATTTGGATGGCGAACATAGGATAAATATATAAAATATAATTTTATTTATTTCAAAAGAAAGGTGAGAAAAAATAAATAATTAATTAAAAATAACTATTTAATTATAGAGGAAAGGTGGGGTTTTAAACATTAAATAATTAAAATTAATTATTTAATAGAGAGGGGAGGAATAATTAGATAATTAAAATAATTATTTAATTTGGGAGACAAAGAAAGGATACACAACATTTATTTATCAAGAGAAAAGGCTAATAAATAATTAAATAATTGAAATAATTATTTAATTATAGAAGAATAGGGAAAAGCTAACTTTTGAATTAAGATAATATTAGACTTAAATGTTTAATAAGAGTCTAGAAAAGTATGAAAGTGATGTACAACACTTCACAACACCTTTACAATACATCATTTAATGCATTTGCAAGGGTCCAAGACCTAATGTTGATGTGTAAAACACCTCACAACACTAAATCAAGGCCTCATTAAGTCCATTTTTTCATTAATTATTCACATATCAAGCAAGAGACACTTTTTTCTATAGTACATTTAGCCTCCACTTTAGTGAGAGGATGAACTTGCTTTAAACTCACACTAAAGTAGACATTCAAGAGAGATTCAAGTCTATAGATGTAGATGAAAAAGGATGATAAAGATCAAGAAGGAAGTCAAGTCCCTAGGATCCAAGATCCTAAGTCAAATCATCAAGATACACAATCATGCAATGGAAATAACAAAAGGAAAGAAAAAACGGGGTTGAAAATATGTGCTCACTCTGGGGCCATAGAACATCAGGTCATCCATGGGGTGAGATGTCCCAAAGAAGTGGTTTAGTGAGAAATTCATGCCAGTGTGTCAACTTCCCACCGTATAATGAGAAAGTCATGCTAGTGTGTCCACTTCCCATTATACAAACCATACCAAAGTTATGCTTCTGATAACTTTGATGAGGCACCACAATGAAAATTCTTTTGTAAATGTTTTTGAATGTCATGTAAAAATTTTGTTAAAGGGGATTTTTCTTTGTTCATGTAAGGTATTCTTCTTAGGGAGCATTGTGCCTAATGTCTCCAAGAGAGGACAAGTTAGGGTGTCAAATCATTATCCATGGGATTCCTTGTTTGCATCAAGCCACTTTAGTTGATCGTACACTCTTGGAAGGAAACAAACCCAATGACACCACCAAGAAGAGGACACATCACAAGAAAAATAAAAATTACACCATGAAATTTGCACAAAGATGTCTATTTATGCCCCCCCTTTAAAGTAGTTGCTACACCATTACTATGAGAAATTGGTTTAAAGTAGCAAATGATAAAGGAAAGTAGAAATGAGAGCCAATATGGAAATCCCTATGCCAAGTCATATGTTTTTGAATTGAGCTACATCATGGATAAGTATGTCACATGCAAGTCAACTTAAGACATGTCATCCACATCCCAAGCTTGATCTTATACGTTCATGAAAGGTTAACGATTATCCAAAAGAGACAATGACAAGTGACATATGAGGATAAGGCTTTCTAACCCTTTGCCCCTGTTAGAGTAAAGGTTTAAATTTAATCATGTTAATTAAATTATCTTTATCTCTTTCTTAACATTTCACCTTAGTTTGCATAATAAGACATTTAACAATTATATTAATTATTAAATGTGTTATCCTTTCTTAAGGATTGATCTTTTATGTAATTATGCTAATTCAGTTGTTGAGAATATACAACTTTTTCAATTTCACAGAGAAAAATATCTCTTTCTCTCTTTCTCCATTTTTTCTTCCCTGTGATAGGTATTCTTGCATGCAGGTGTTCTTGGACTCTGAAGTTGGATTTGACAACTTCTACAGCCCCCACTTAGTGTAGGACAAGGGTGAGCCTGGAATGGATGATGGTATGCTGCTCCTTGCGATGAATGTAAAATATGAAACTATGGCAAGGAGCAACAACTAATGTTATTTATTATGATGAGTAAACAAAGTTTCTCCTTGATACATATTTAATGAGATATCTATCAATTTAGGATGTACCAAGGTTAGAGTTTTCATGGAAGAATTGCTTGTGATACTATTGACATTAGATGAAGGTTTCTGCTCTAAGGGAAAATAACCAAGATCATTAGTCCTTTCTTGTGTTTTGGGCTGGTAGCAAACAAAATCTTCAAATCTAGGTTTTCAGTGTTGTAAAAGGCAGTTTCAGATGTGTACAGGGATTGATTTGCCCAAGATGGCGAATGAGTCCCAATAGGGGTATTTTCCAAAATTTTCAAGAATTTTCAATGGGTTTTTATGCTTTTTATGTTGTATTATGTGTAACCTAAGTGAAAATGCAGTTTTTAGATGTTTTCCAATGATTTGAGATGCAAAAAATGCAACTTGTATGCAGTTTAACTAATGCAAAAATATGAAAGCCTAGAATGCAAATTAACTAATGCAAAATGCAATGCAAGCTAATTCTAGGAGGATGATGGACTCCAAATCAGAAAAGAAGGTATGTGAAATACAGGTTCACAAAAATGAACAATAGATTTTTGGGGTGTAGGAATGCTATGGCTCTCTTGCTCAATTCAGCGCTTTCACCTAAAGGAAAAGAGATACATCCCACACAAAATCTTGGTGGTTCACTCAAACTAATGCAATTATGATGAAAATATGCCTAAATGCAATGTCCTAAATGTAGAAGACTGATAAAATAGATTGATTATTGAATGAAAACTAAAGAAATGCATGTTATTTGAAAACACATTGTGATATGCAAAAGACCTAGAAAATGACTTAGAAATGCAAGTAAAACAAAAAAAAGCTATAAAACTAAATGTGTGCACCTATGAACTTGTTGGAGATTGGAAATGACTCTGAAATTCTGAAGATGCTAATTTTTGAGCTTGGTGGCACTCATTCGCCATTTTGGGGGAATTAGTCCTAGTTTTGGAAAACTATACTGAGGCCCGTTTTAGCCAAATGGGTATCCAAATCTACAAAAATATTCATGAAACAAGTACAGTGGAACTCATTCACCACTCTAGGGGAATTAGTCCACTTTGGCTTTTTTTGAAAACTCAAAAATGGAATCTATAGCTTTTGGCCTCCTCAATCTGCACCTCCAAGTGTCCAGATCTGAAACCTTGATTTTTAGCACTGTTGGTGACTTTTTGTGTAGGTTTTGACCTTGCAAAAGTGGAGATGAATTTAAAAATTTTGAAACACTTTCTTGAATGATTTCCAAGCCTTCAAAGTATCTAGATCTGCAAACACATAAAGGAAAAGAGAGAAAATGTTGATTGTTAGGAATTAGGGGTTTGCCTTGGTCAAACCCCATTTAGGTAATTAAACCAAAAAGATTAAATAAGATAATGAAACATGAAATATGAAACAATGCAATTAGAAAATTTCCATAATGAATGATCTTGAATTTCCGCAACAATGGATGAAGAATCTTGCTCTTGAATGTCTTGATGATGTCCTTGAACATGCTTCCTTGTGAAGACTTAAAATGCTAAACCCTAGCTTGCTTGAGTTGAGATAGAAAATGAATGATGAATGAATTAGGTGTATGAATTAGGGTTTAAAGGTATCCTTTTATAAATAAGAGTTAAGAATAAGGATTATGATCAAGGGCCAAGATTAAATTATAGAATAACTTAATCAAGGGTGGAGATTAATTGAAAGAAGAAAGACATGGATAGATAAAGACTTGAGGTGGAAGATAAGATTGGCATAGAAAGAGGTTGTTGGAGAAAATTAAATGATAAATATTATTTAATTTGGATGGCCAACATAGGAGAAATAAATAAAATATAATTTTATTTATTTCAAAAGAAAGGTGAGAACAAATAATTAAATAATTAAAAATAATTATTTAATAGAGAGAGAAGGAATAATTAAATAATTAAAATAATTATTTAATTGGGGACACAAAGAATGGATAAATATAAAATTTATTTATGGAGAGAAAAGGCTAATGAATAATTAAATAATTGAAATAATTGGCTATGTGTAGGATCATGATGGGCCAAAAAGTGGTGATATGATGGGCATTCGTAGGGTATGTGGCTAACGAATTTTTTAAACCCAAAAATGATGAAATGAAAAGGGTTTTTAAAGGAGATTCTCAACTTTCCACCAATATAAATTATTCTTTACTTTGAATTTAATAAATAATTATTATTCATTTTCTATTTGAATTATGACTAAAGTCCTAATTGATAGGCTGATTGAAAAACATCTATAGCTTTCAAATAATGTCACATTTTTTGAATCAGAAATATGTGTCACATTCTATGTTTCAAATACTATAGGATTAAAAATAATGGAATTTCATGAAGTTTTGAACAAGTTAAGGTGGTCAGACGAACGATTTTTTTATATTGTTTAAATATTATAATAAAAAATTCAAAATTAACAATTTACTTGAAAAAAAATTACAAAAAAATATGCATCACATCAGGACATGAGTTCGCTACTTATATCTAAAATATTTGAAAAAATAATTATCATTTTACTATGGTTAGGGTGGTCAGATAGACATCTACTTCTTATTGTTTCCATGAAATTTAAGTACTACTGCATTGAAATTTGAAATTTTCACCAAATAGATTTTAAAAAATAAAATAAACCTAGTAGTTTAGAAACTACATTCAATTGGCTATAGATTCTATTCCTACATATTTTTGAAATAATATAGATAACTTATTCAAATTTTTACATCAAGTTGCCTAACTCTGATTTTTCTGAATTTTTCACCACTTGAGGGCCTATTTTTTCCATGATGATTCTACACATACCCAGTTATTTAATTATAGAAGAATAGGGAAAATATAAATTTTGAATTAAAATAATATTAGACTTGAATGTTTAATAGGAGTCTAGAAATGTATGCCTTGAGGTTTTGGGTTTGACTCCCTGGCCCGTGACTTACCCCACCACACACACTTGGGATGTGTGTTGGTTACCACGTGGCCCTAGGGGACTAGTCTCTCCTCCAAGGTCGCCTCGTAAAGGGAACCCACTGGGCTAGATTCATTGAGGACACCCCTATGGATAACAAAAAAAAGAGTCTAGAAATGTATGAAAGTGATTTACAACACTTCATAACACCTTTACAAGACATTGTTTAATGCATTTTCAAGGTTCCAAGACCTAATGTGGATGTGTAAAACACATCACAACACTAAATCAAGGCCTCATTAAGTCCAATTTGGCATTAATTATTCACATATCAAGCAAGAGACACTTTTTTCTATGGTACATAGCTAAAACTAACTATTTGATAAGTCGTTCATACAAATGTTAATCAACTTGTTTACTCACGATCAAGACTAAATAGTTTTTATACTTTCAAGTTTATACTTTACTATTTTCCACACTTGTTTCCACTTGTTTTATCAAAGGTTGTTGATGAGAAAAGCAAAATGGGATAATGACAATTGATTTATTAAGAACGAAAGTTTATTACAAGTGAAAGCAAAATGGAATGTGTAATTTTGGAAATTTTTAGCGTTTTTAACATATTGCAATGTTTTGAGGTTATTTTTCATCTTTTGAGATTATGTGAATGTTTAAGTTTTTAAGCTATTTAAGGTTTTTTACAATTTTAGAATGTTTTGGAATTTTTTAAGTTTTCAAGATTTTCTAAATGTTTTTTTTTTGTTTTTCAAGGTTAGACCAAAACCTAAGGGGAAACTGACCTAACGCTTCGAGGGCTCATCAGTGATGACCTTGCCTATGTAAGCATATAGATGACATAGTTCAACTTAATCTAACCAGTAATCATTTATTGGTAAGATATAAAAAATTGATGAACTATCAATTTATTATGATGGACTCATGAAGATTGACCTAATTCCTTGGGGGCTCATCTATGATAGCCTTGCCTATGTTCAAGCTTAAAGACAATGTAGTTCAACTAGTGCTTTTGACTTTTAAATTTTTAGATTTGTTTAGGGTTTTGATGTGATTTGGATATTTTTGGCCTTTTTTCAAATGATTTGGATGATTTTTGTTTCTTCTCAGAAATGATCTGGATATTTTTGGCTTTTGGTCTTTACAATTTTTTGTTTTCTTTTTGGATTTTGACTTTACAAGTTTTTAGATGTCTTTGTATTTTAACATTACAAGATTTTGGATATTTTTGGCCTTTCCAAGCTATACAAATGTTTAGGATGTTTTTGAATTTTAGTAATTTTGTAAATGTTTTATTTGGATTTTGGGATTTTGCAACAAAATAACCATACAGGGATATACAAGAACCCACTTCAATGCAAATATATGCAGATTCCCTTAGTGTGATTTGATAGAGTACCTCGATATAGATAGGACAAACAGGGTATGTGCAGGATCATGATGGGCCAAAAAGTGGCAATATGATGGGTATGTGTAGGGTATGTGGCTGAGGACTTTTTTTTAACCCAAAATTGATGAAATGAAAAGGGTTTTTAAAGGAGATTCTCAGCTTTCCACCAATATAAATTATGCTTTACTTTGAATTTAATAAATAATTATTATTCATTTTCTATTTGAATTATGACTAAAGTCCCGATTGATAGGCTGATTGAAAAACATCTATAACTTTCAAACAATATCACATTTTTTGAATCCAAAACATGCATCACATTCTATGCTTCACATAATATAGGATTTAAAAAAATAATAATAATTTCATGAAGTTTTGACCAAGTTAAGGTGGTCAGACATACAAGTGTTTATATTTTTTAAAAGTTGTAATAAAAAATTCATAATTAATAATTTACTTGGAAAAGAATTAAAAAAATATGCATCACATCAGGGCATAAGTCTTCTACTTATATCTAAAATCTTATAAAAAAATATTATCATTTTATTGTGGTTAGGGTGGTCAGGCAGACACCTACTTATTTTTTCCCTTAAATTTAAGTGCTAGTGCATTGAAATTTCAAATTTTCACCAAATAGATTTTCTTTTTTCTAAATAAACTTAGTAGTTTAGAAACTACATTCTATTTTCTATAGATTCTATTCTTACATATTTTTGAAATAATATAGGTAAATTATTCAAATATTTACATCAAGTTGCCTAACTCTGATTTTTTCTAATATTTTCACCACTTAAGGGCCTATTTTTTCCATGATGATCTTGCACATACCCAACTAACCTTAGGAATATGCCAAGTAGTACTAAAGGAGACCACGATACTCAATATCTAGCTATGATATGAATGTAGATTTATGAATTAATAAATAGGATAATAAAGTGAACCATAGATTTTTGGGCATGAGCTTTATATGCTACTCTTGCACTCTTAGAATGTTTCACCTAAAAGGAGAGAGATAAACCTCATGAAAAATTAGTGTGGTTCACTCAAATTTGGAGATGCATGATGTAATTAAGACTAAATGATCTAAATGTAAATAAATGAAATAATTGACTAGTTATGAATGCAAAATCTAAGAAATATGCAATGTTCGAAAACACAATGTGATATGCAAGCATGAACTAAAACATGAATGAATGCTAAATAGAAATGAAGAAGGATGAATTAGAGTGAACATGGTCAGAGAATGAAGAATCTGAAGTGTCCTAAATGCTAACAGAAATCATTGAAAATCACCACTAGGACTCATTTTCCACTGATGGTGAATGAATCTTGCTTTTGGCAAAAAGTCTTGAAAACTGGTTTCTGAGTGTTGGGATCCAAAATCTGACAAAATATAACTTCCCAGCCTTAAGGTGGGACTCATTCACCATTGATAGTGAATCATTCCTCTCCCAGAATTTAGTGAAATCGGGGATCAATTCTATAGCTCCAGATCTAAGCTTGTTTTCTTGTCGGGTTGATGGAGTCAAAACTACAAAAAATGGACTGTACGTTGTCTCCAAGCTTGAAATAGGGTTGATTTGACTTGATACACTTTTTTGACTTCTTGACAACCTTTCGACACCTAATTGCTTGATAAATCTACATACAAAATTTTGCAAACACACATGAAAAAGGGGGAAAATGGTGAAGGGTTAGGTTATAGGGATTTTCCTTGGTCAAATCCCACTTTGGTAATCAAACCCTTAATGAAGAAATAAAATGAAATGAATAAGGAAAGATGAATAAACAACATACAAATGTCTTAAACTCACCAAAACCTTGTTGAAGAAATCTAGAGATATGTCAATGGTTGCTCCAAGATACTTGATTGATGCTTGATTGAATGATGCAAAGTGAATGCAAGTGAACTTGATGAATGTGGAGATACTTGAATGAATTAGGTGTAAAATGAGAAGAAAAACATTTATTTATATACACTTGTGCCTTAGTAACCCCATGATACCTCATCATAGGCTAACATAAGGTAATTTTGAATAAAAACTTCAAAGAAAATTTGATATATTTTGAATTTGGAGGCAAGAGGGAATCATTCGCCACCCATGGTGAATGAGTGGTGAATGAGTCCCACCTTGGAATTGAAAGTGGGTATCAAGAATTAAGTCACATTTAATGTTGTTTTTCGGGTTTACATTAAAAAATACACCTAATTAAGCCTTATAAAGGCATAAAGTGGTGAAATAAAGCATAAGAAATGTGTAAATAGTGATGTTAAGCCTAGAAAAGTGTGAAAACTTGTTACAAGGCTTTACAACACTTCAAAATAGGAATTGATAAGTGATGAAAAGGTGATTTTTAGGTGAATTGTAATGAAAAAAGTCTAGAAAAGTGCAGAAATGTTTTACAACAATTCGCAACACCTTCACAAGACATCATAGTTTGAATTTTAAAGACCTAATGTGAATGTTTAAGCCACATTACAAAATCAAATCAGAGAAAAATGGACCAAGCATCATGAAGAAAGACATAAAATACCATGAAAATGTCTAAGAGTCATTTTTCTATGGTACAATAGGATGAAGGATGTAGACAATGGATGATGAAGCTGGATATGCCTCGTAGAAAATTGAATGTAGTTTCTAAACTACTAGGTTTATTTCAAAATAAATAAAATCTATTTGGTGAAAATTTGAAATTTCAATGCAGTATTACTTAAATTTCAAGGAAAAAATAAGAAGTAGGTGTCTGTCTGACCACCCTAACCATAATAAAATGATAAAAAAAAAATTATAAGATTTTGTATGTAAGTAGAGGACTCATGTCCGAATGTGATGCATATTCTTTTGTAATTTTTTTCCAAGTAAATAATTAATTATGAATTTTTTATTACAACTTTTTAAAAATATAAAAACTCGTATGTATGACCACCTTAACTTGGTCAAGACTTCATGAAATTTAATTTTTATTTTTTAATCCTATAGTATGTGAAGCATAGAATGTGACGCATGTTTGATTCAAAAAGTGATACCATTTGAAAGTTATAGATGTTTTCAATCAACCTATCGATCGGGACTTTAGTCGTAATTATAATAGAAAATGAATAATAATTATTCATTAAATTCAAATTAAAGCATAATTTATATTGGTGGAAAGCTAAGAATCTTCTCCAAAAACCCTTTTCATTTTATCAATTTTGGGTAAAAAAAATTCATCAGCCACATACCTGACAAATACCCATAATATTGCCACTTTTTGGCCCATCATGATCCTGCACATACCCTCATCTATAATGAGACATTGTAATTACACTCTTAGTGAGGGGAGCTCAACCTCAAAATGTAGGATAACTTTGGTTCCATAAACTAGGGAATAAGATGTGGCACTTGTAGGTGTGTGAATACTAGTTCTATAGGCCCAAAAGATTGTCTTTTTGAGAATTTTTATGATGATTTTTTTAAGCCTCAGCTTGACCATATCCCTAGGGATAATATGGGGTGGAAAAGTTGTGCTCAATATTAAACTTTTTGCATAACTCGTAGATATTTATTTTTAAAGGGTGTTCCATTATATGTGATAAGGGCTTAAGGAAAACCATAACAAAAAATAAGATAGTTTAGCATGAATTTAGATATTTTATTTCCCATGATATAGGTCATAGGTATCGCTTCAATCCGATTTGGGAAATACTCAGTGGAAGTAATGATAAATTAATGACTATTGAATGAGGTGGGGGTGATTTTTCCTATAAAGTGGAGTCCCCATTGTGAGAAAGGCCAATTTATAGTGATTGATCTATGCTCTTGAGCCAGTGCATGGATGAGGTCCCCATGCTATTGATATCACCTACATTTCTTGATATATTAATGAACTTCTTGTTCCATGGTAGGATAGTAATATCCTATTCTCAATAGTTTCTTAGCTAAGGTCATACCACTCGAATGTGACCCACAAATACCTTTGTGTACTTCTTTTAATGTAGTCAAAGATTCCTCTTCATTAAGACATCACAATAATTTCCCCTTGAGACTTTGATGGTGTGGTAACCAAAAAAGTAACCTTCTACTTTTTCTAACTCGTTTGGGTCCTCCTTGTGATTTTGGCTTAATATTGCCTTGATTTAATTTTGCAATGTGGATAACACATTCACATTAGGTCTTGGGCTCTTGTGAACTAAAAGGATTCAAATGGTACCTTACCTAAGTGTTGTAAAGTGTTGTAACACACTTTCACACTTTCCTAGGTTTTTCATTAATAATTGGACTTTCTTATGCTTGAATTGGCCCCATTTTGCATACACAGGCCTTATTTATGTGTATTTTTGAGAATAATCCTGACAAATATCATTTAAAGCATCAAAATCCTAAAACCCACCTTAAATTCCTAAGGTGGGACTCATTCAACATTATGGGTGAATGAGTCCCCTTAGGTGGGACCCATTCATCTAGGGTAGCGAATGAGTCCCCTTTAACTCAAAATTCAAATTTTATTTTAAATTCTGGCAGGTTTTTATTGTCCAAGATCTAAGTTCGGTTTTTGGTGTTGTAATTTCAAGAATTATTGCATAATTGAGTATAAATACAAGATTATTTCCCTCATTTTCATACCTAGCAATTTTGATCAAGCATTCAAGAGTTCACAAGAGCATTCAAGGAATTTCAAGGGCATATTATCAAGAAATCAAGAGAATTCTTCAAGTGTCATTCATCATGTTGTTTTCGAGCTAACATTTGTGATGTAGGATTGTGTGATTCAAGCAAGCATTTCATTCAAGATCTATCAACATCAAGCTAGACTAGACGTCCACATCCATTGGAGCCAATACTTACATGTTTGCAACACCTTATTGCTAGGGTTTGGTGAGTTACAACATCACTATTTGTTCATTCATCATTCTCAATTCTATTTCATTTCATTTCAAGGGTTTAATTATCAACAAGGGGTTTGATATAGGCAAACCCCTATTCACTAAACCCACAATATTTTTTTTCTCTCCTTGCATGTGATTTGTAGTTCTAGGTTGCAGATTTGTCAATGAGCAAGATTGGAAAAGTTGTCATGAAGTTTTAAAAGCAATTATAAGTTGTGAAAGTTGCAAAAAAGCCTTGGAGAAGGACTATAGGCTGAATTTGGCGGTTTTAGATTTGGAAACCAGTCGAGAAGAGAAGAGTAGACTGAGAGCTACAAAATCCACTTTAGAATTTCTAAAAAATTAGAAGTGGATTGATTCACCACTATTGGTGAATGAGTCCCACTTCCCAGGCCTAAACAAGTTTTTTGTAGATCTAAGTACTCTTTTGGCTGAAACATCTCCCGACATAGTTTTCCCAAAATTGGACTGATTCGCCCAGCTTGGTGTATGATTCCCAATTAGCATAAACAACAATTTTTTTAGGATTCCAAAGCTCTATTCCATCTCTAGCAAGTTTCTAGATGCACATTTCTAGTTTCATATTTTTCTGTTACATTCTACTTGAAGTTTTAGGTATTTTTGCATATCACACTATGCTTTTAGACATTTTGCATTTTCCAAATTTACACTTGGTGGTGAACCCATTTCTTGTCTCCATCATCTCCAAGGATATATTACTGTCAGATCTCTCACATCCTTAATTGGGTTGATATCTCTAAGGTTTTCTTGAATGTGAACATTGTGAAATTCGATCCCTCTCCTTGTATCACCCATTTTGTGTGAACAAGGAAGTGAAGCATCCATTTTCGGCATCCACATTTTTGTGAACCTAACTTTTACACATCATAATTCTAATTTGGAGTGTATTTACATCCTATATTTAGCTTGCATTAACATTGCATTTTTCATTAGTTAATTTGCATTCTAGGGTTTCAAAATTTGCATTAGTTAAAAGTTCATTTAGCTTGTAATATTGCATTTAATCTCATTAAAAATTAGTAAAATTATGCATTTACATCCCATATTAGCATCATAAAACATAAATAGCATAAAATTCATTTCAAAAATTCTTAAAAAAAAAAAATAGTACCAGGACTCATTTGCCACCTTGGGTGACTCAGTCCCTTTTCACATTTTGCACAACTTTTTCTGGCATTTAATCATTTTCTGAGTTCTTGTTTTCTATTGTTATCCCTCTATTTCAATTTTCTGATTTTCTACTTCATTCAAGTCATTGCATCTAGTTTAATTTCATTCATCTTGTGCATTGCTTAAAATCAAAATTGCATTTACAACATTATTGCATAATTTAGAATTTGAAACTTACATCATGGATATGTGTTTTAACAAGCTTTGGATGTCATTAAAATCCTTAGTAGATATGTCAAGTTGTGCCTTTGGAAATAGTCCTAATGACATTGAACTCACTCATGCTCCTTCAACTCCTAATGCATGTCCTCCTCGTGATGTTGACATCATTGGAGAATATGATGACAACATGAATAAGTTCTTAAACGATCTTCTTGAAAACCTTGAAGCTAATGCATCCTTTTATCCATCCATGAACAAACCAAATCTTCCTACCATACCACCTCTTGAGATATTTGGTTATTTGCATGGTCCTAAAACAAAAGTTGAATCTAAGTTCCCTACAATAGGTGAACCCAGTGTTGAAATAAAGGAACACTGAGAGGGGGGGTAAATCAGTGTTCTACAATTTTTAACTTTATTAATTTGATCTTTAAAGCACTAATAGCATTCAACCAAAATAAAGATGCATGAACATAAAACAAACAACCACAACACCATAACACAAGGATTTTTTTTTATGTGGAAACCTTGTTAGGGGAAAAACCATGGTGGAGGTCAATCTAATATGATCTGAGTATACTTAAAATGAATGTTTACAAAATGGGAATTCACTTGCATTTAGGCACACTGCCTAGAGATCACTGCTCAAAAATAGAAAGGCTCACTACCTTACAATCAATGTCAAAAGACAACTCGAGTGACAAACTATGCAATAGCATCTATAAATTCCTAAGAATAGTTCTGGTTAAGTTCATTGATCACTTTCTTGTCCTTCTATCTGATTCTACTCTTCTACTCTATTCTACTTCAACTCACATAACAAATCCCTTTATGCACAAGTGAAACTATGCATAATTGATCTACAACTCTTCTGGTATTTGCAACACACATCGACACACTTCGTACATACCTCAAAATGATATAATCGATCGCATATATATATCCGCTACAAAGGATTTAATCACTACGTGTTGGCTTCAAAAACATAGAAAAATATTTACAAATTGTTGGATCAATCCACAAATAATCTTCAATGTGCACCCACCAAAGTTAGCCACAACATAGTGAGGACCCAAATCAACATGCTCAAACACAAAAATACTTAAACAATTACTCCTTAAACATTTGCAATGCACTACATTCACCAAGTCATCCTTCATGTACTGATGAACAAAAACTTAATCAACCAAATCTCCTAAATTGCACACAAATCGATATGAGGCTCTATGATTCAAAATTAACAGAGATCATATACCAAAAAACCTTCCCTGAGATCCACAACTCAAAAATATAATTGAAAATTTCATAAAAATTGATGAACACAATTATGTCAGATGCTCTATTCTAGCTTGACAGTTAATCACCGATCTTCAATTTGACTTCCAGTATGATCAAATGATGATGTGTAGATCAAATCACTGACTAGGTTTTCCATCAACGACAAACCAAAAAATATTTGCAGTGTCTCTTGACAACAATTTCCCCTTTGGTATTAATGACAACACTTAGTGAAAAATGACTAAGTGTTGAATAAGTACCAACATGAATTACACTGCAATCCTTCAAAACTTAAAAAAGGTATTCAATCATAGCTCAAAATTATAACTCCCCCTGAGATGAATATACATTTTTCACTATCCCACTCTTCCCCGTTGACATCAATGGCAAAGATGTGGAATCCACATGCCAAAAATCAAACAAAATTTATGCATATGTACAAACTTGTTTGTACAACTTACAAAAACTTGAAAATATCTACAAAATTGGTCTTCAACAGGTTCAAACTTGTGTCCCAACCCTTCTTGAGACTCTCCAAAATAGTCATGTGACCACAAAATAGATAAGATTGCATCTCTGCTAATTCAACAATTTTTCCTTCTTCATGCTTCAAACTTTTGATCTTGTCAAGCAAGGATATGATTTGACCTTCTTGCTTTCCAAAAAAAATGGTTAGAGGATCAAATGCTTGAGTGATATCTACTAACTTATTCTCACATTCTTTCATTTTATTTTCAATATCCTCAGTGAACTTAGATAAAGATAAACATGACTTATAAATTTTACCAGCTTCAGAAAAAACACTTTGAATATTCTTCACACAGGTAGCTAAAATGATTTATCATTAGCTATCATTCCTCTCAACCTACTGAACCTTTTAGCATCAAACTCCTTCTGAACCATATCCATAGCTGACTTCTCAAGTGACTCAAAGTGAGTACTTATAGAATTAACAAGTTTCTTTAGCTGACTGGATGGAGAATCAGATGAATCCTTGACATATGAAGGCATAATCTTCTCTAGAATACCGGATGCAAGATTCAACAGCTCACTATCTTCAATATGAGATTTCAAAATTTCTTCCCTTTCCTTGGCCTATGCAAATGATGCAATTTTTAGCTTCTCAATGGGAGACAAAGTAGCCAAGTTGATAGGAACTCTAATCAATTCATGATCAAACTCTTCTTGTTTCTCTTCCAAGAACTCCTTTACTTCCTTAGCAATGTCTCTTGCTTCCACACAAATCTCCTTCACTTCATCCTTCTTCTCTTTAGTCACTAATTCTTTCATAGCTTTAGGAATCTCTTTTTCTTCAACTGACACAACTTTAGTAGATTCAGTCTCCATTTGAATTTCATCATCTTTCATGTCAAGAGGATTTAGAGTGTACTCAAATGTATCTTCTTTTCCATCTTCTCCTACTAGACCAGATGAAACATCTTCATCATGTACTTCTTCAGAAAAAACATTGTATCTATTCTTTAACACAATTTCCTTAAGGATTTTCTCAGTATCCTTTGCCACATCTTTAGTCTGTCCAATCATCAGCTTGTTCACCCTTGTCTTGCTCTTAAAATCCCTTTTAGCTTCATTTATAATATTCTTCATCTCTTCTAATGATATCACCGAACACAGATCAACAAGTATCTGTTCTCTCATTTTCTCTTCTTTTGTCCTTGCACTCACTCTTCTCATTTCAAAAACTTCATACAACCCTTTGGGTAACTCATAAATTATTTCAATAAGATTCATATTGAAAATTTTCAAGTATTTTATTGAAGCTTCCTCAAGAACTCTTTGACCGACACTATCAAAGGTGTCATACCATTCACAAAGAGGCCTAATATTACCGTCCTTAGTCAAGGCTTTCTCCACTTCTTCTACATACATACCTGATTCGTCTGTTTTCATCTTTTTCTTTCCTTTCTCTTCACTAGAGGGCTTTTCCTAAGAGAATTTTGTTGCCTGGGTGTCGATATGCTTTATTTCCCTTGCCTCTTCATCTTCTAAGATAGAAACACTGACTCTTGTGCTCTTTTCCTTCTTCCTCTTACCAAATGCCTTGGCTTGATTTTTTACAGGGGTTGACCTCTTTGAATGACCAGATAAGAAAGTAGAGCTTCTTGTAGATCTAGTTCAGGTAGAGGATGTTTCCAGACTAGTAGATTTAGTTCTAACTAGATCTCCTACTTCAACTTGTTCTCTCTTTCTTCTAGCTTCTTGTACTACTTTTGTAGATATACCCATGCTCTCTACAAAGGCTTCAACTTCCTTCCTTACCTTTCGAACTATCATAGGTTTCTTCAACTGCTCATGTACTTGCATATTTTTTTCTTCATAGGTTCCAAACCTATCTTCTATTGGATAATGTTGTGCATACAATTCCAAGATGTTCTCCTCAACTTCATAGCCCATTGGCATAATCCAGACCATTCTATGATCTATAGCCTCCATCAAGCATTGATCAATTTCATCCATAAAACAGATAGTGTCCTTTTACTTCTCCACAATAGACTTAGGAATTCTTTCCCTGGCTTGCATTTTACTCTGAAATCTCTTGAAATATTCCTAGATAACAATTTTTCTTGTCTTACTACCACCAACTCTATGCAAGATGTCTCTAATTTGAGCAGCTACTAGTTTATCAGCTTCCCATTGCACTTTTCCAAATCCTGGAACTTCATTCATGAAGTAAAAGAATAAACACAACAAAACATTACCATACTTAAAGGAATTCTTCTTATCTTTCTTGATCTTACCAAGATTCTCCATTAACTAGCTTTTGAGTAACTCACATAGATCATACTCTGCATTCTCCTTCACCATCTAATATGATGCATAGATAGTTGAACCAAATACATAATTATCCCAGATGGAATGATAGATTTTGTAACCAATTACCATCATGTAAAATCTCACATCCACATCAATAATATCATCAATGGTCATAGCTCTTTTATCAAACACTAAGTCGGTTGCATCAGTAACTATCTAATTCTTCACAGACTTCAAGATCAGCAACCCACCAGAGGAATTTAAACTCGTAACAATTTTTATGGCTTCTTTTGTAATCTTAAAAGGTTGACTCAACCACATAAATTCAGTATGAACTCAGCTCAAAATATACCAAACCCACTTGTTTTCTTCAAACACGAGAAATTTCACAATCTGCTTGAATTTATTCTCCTCTAAGGTTTTGAATTCAAGTTTAACACATAATTTCTCTCCCACAAGGTGATTGGAGTACAAATTCAACAACTATGACCTCCCTAACTCCTCAATATTTGCATGAATGTATTCCATAATATCTTCAATATGTAAGACATCATACGGAATAAATGAAAATGCACCTAAGCGCTCAGTCTCAACAGATTTGAAGGGATGCCACTAGAATTTTGGATGGGGCCTATCCTTGATGTCAACTACCAACGGAGCAACCATTTTCACAAATTCACAAGTTCATAAGTTTTCTGGATAAATACCCTTTCGTTGGATTAGGGTTTGATCGTTGAATCGCCTTCACACTTGAATCTTCACCAAATTTCACCAAAGTTCACTTTAGATCTCTCCAAACTTCTTCTTCTCAAAGTGAAAAGTGACAAATGAAGAATAAAAATTACCTTTTATCATTCACACACGTAACTTTTTATCGCAATAAATTATTTTTCCCTAACGCATCTGGATACCTTGTTTCCATACTTTGTGAAAGATAACTCTTTTTTAGACTTTCAACACTGCATACTCTCTCCAATTGTTTCAACAACATCTATAGATCATCAATGCAATCACTACACTCATCCATATCCTGGTACCAACTACCGACATGGAGTTTGAAGGCTTTTCTTGAGAACTCCCCCTAGGCCAGAGGCCTTAATCTAATTCTTAGAGGAATTACCAGGACCAAATTCTAGTGTGGAATCATTTCCTGCAACATAAGGACTCTTCTTCACCCATATCTTCTTCTTTCACTTCCTGATCTCATCTGTAGTGACTTTTCCTTTTCCCTTTTCATCCTTCTGCATGTTTCTCCCTTGATTTACCAAACCCTTTCTACTTCTACAAAATCTAGCAATGTGACCAAATTTGTTGCAATTGTAGCACACCACATTTCTTTGTCCATACCAGTTGTTCCATTGATTTTCTCTTGATTTGACTTATGACCAAACTTATTGCAATTAAAGTACTGACTTTAGAATGATGGACCACTTGGATTCATTCTATTTCTACATTGAGTATCCATATGACAAAATTTATTGAAAACAAAATAGTAACCATTGAACCTTTGAGCATTAGGTTGTCTTACCGAATACCTTCTAGCTTTGTTCATTTGATTTCCTTGCCTAAATATCCTTTGTCCATATCTAGAACTTTCTCCTTTCTCATATCCAAGACCTTGCTTGTCACCTTCAATCCTATGAATTTTAATTAGTTCATTAATCTTGGCTGAGCTAATCTTAAACTTCTCCTTGAATTCATTTACAGTAGCAAGTTCATCTCTAAGATCAACAATATGATTTTCAAGCTCTTCTTCATTATTTTTGGATTGTTCCAATTCAAGCTCTAACTGATTGAATCCATCAGTAATTTGGTTGTGTTCTTCTGATTTCTATTTCAACGATTGAGCAAGCTTCTCTTCATTCTTCTTTATGTCTTCAATCTCCTTGGTCATCCTCATCATAATAGATTCCATATCATGCTTTAGGACTGCATTATCTCTGGCAAACTTTTCATATTCTTCTATCTTTTCCTTTAGGGATTGACTTAGTTGTTCATCTTCAATGCTTTTACTATCTTTCTACTTGATCTGATCATAGACTTCCCTTCTCTTCTCTCTAGACTTATTGATTTTATATTTCAATGACTCAATGAATTTCTTAGCATTCATGATATTTTCTTGCAATTCCTGAACTTCATGTTTTGACTAATGAAGATCATCTAGGGCCACCAAAAGTTGTTGTTGAAGACTGCTTGAATCCATTGAAATAATGTCCAAGATCTTCCCCAAGCTATTGAACTTCTTCCAAGGAACTAGGCTCTAATACCAATTGTTGGAATCAAGAAACACTAAGAGGGAGGGGGTGAATTAGTGTTCTAAATTGTTTAACTTTATTAATCTGATCTCTAAAGCACTAATAAAATTCAACCAAAATAAATATTCATGAACATAAAACAAACAACCACAACACCATAACATAAGGATTTTTTTTAATGTGGAAACCTTATTAGGGGAAAAACCATGGTGGATGTCAATCCACAATATGATTTGAGTATACTCAAAATGAATGTTTACAAAATGAGAATGCACTTACATTCAGGCACACTACCTAGAGCTCATTGATCAAAAACAAAAAGGCTCACTTCCTTACAATAATCGTCAAAATACAATTGGTGTGATGAACTATGAAATAGCATCTAGAAATTCTTGAGAATAGTTTTGGTTAAGCTCATTGATCGCTTTCTTGGCCTTCTATTTGATTCTTCTCTTCTACTCTATTTTGCTTCAACTCACATAACAAATCCCTTTATTCATAAGTGAAACTGTGCATAATTGCTCTACAACTCTTCTGATATTCACAATACACATCGACACACTTTTTACATACTTCAAAATAATATAATTGATCGCTTATATATATATCCACTACTAAGGATTTAATCGCTACATGTCAGCTTCAAGAAAATAGAAAAATATTTACAAACTATTGGCTCAATCTACAAATAATCTTCAATGTGCACCTACCAAAGTCGGCCACAACATAGTGAGGACCCAATTCAACATGATCGAACAAAAGAATAATTAAATAATTACTCCTCGAACATCTGCAACATGCTACATTCACCAAGTTGGCCTTCATGCACTAACGAATAGAAAATTAATCAATAAGATCTCCTAACTTGCACATAAATCGATATGAGGCTTTATGATTAAAAAATAATAGAGATCATATACCAAGCAACCTTCCTTGAGATCCACAACTCAAAAAGATAAAAAAAAATTGCATATGAATTGAAGAACACAATTATGTCAGATGCTCTTTGTTGGCATATAGCTTCTAGTGTTGTCATTGATGGCAACTAAAGTCATTTCCATGGTCCCCAGATCAGTATGTAGTCATACCAGTAGATAAAGTGAAATATTGTGTGTTACTGATAGAATACTTGAAGAACAGGGTATCCAGTTAGTCAGCCAATTTATTTACTTCACCAGATCATTGTTTTGTGTTGTGGACCCCTAGGATTGCTTGTTGAGCATGTATATTATCTTATTACTGAATTTTGTGGTGTTACATTAGTTGCAATATGAGCTTGGAGGTCTAGTAGGATGTTTTATGTCTATTTGATCGTTGTAGCAGACTCAGTGAATGTGGCACATTGTGGATGTGTAAAGTGAAATTATTTTAAAAAAATTATGTTCAAATATTTAATTATGGGTCTCAGCTATAGTCTATCCAACTTGTTTGGGTGTGAATCAAAATTGTTCATGATTTGGGCTGACAGTTGATAATATTTCCAAGTTTTATCAAGGCTGACCTATAGTGATTTTATTTCTTGATGCAGATATATATAAGAGATTCGATATATCATTTGAAGATGAGATAGGAAGTGTGTTGATTTGTTATGATCATCAAGAATAACAATTAGGCGATTATGCACAATTTCACTTGTGCATTAAGATTTTTGTAGAGCGAGTTTTGCAGAGTAGAGCAACATTGTTGAATCAATCAGAAGGATAGGAGATTATCTACAGAGCTTAATTGGAACTGTAATAAAGCATTGTTGATGCTATTTAATTAGTTCACTCTTTTGGATCTATTCCAAATCATTGTAGAGTAGTGAGCCCATCCTTTTTGAGTAGTGAGCTCTAGGTAGTGAGCCTAAATGCAAGTGCATTCCCTTTTTGTACTTTTCATTTTGGGTATACTCATATTATATTGTGGATTGGCCATCCACCATGGTTTTTCCCCTAACAGGGTTTCCACATAAAAAAATTGGTGTTACGGTGTTGTGATTGTTTTCTTTCTATCAATGCATGTTTCTTTTGTTGAGTGATTAAGTAAGTTAAATGAAAAAATAATAAAGTTGAATTTTTGCACAACACTGATTCACCCCCCTCCCCTCTCAGTGTTACTTGTTTCCAACACTTTGTTCTAGCTTGAAATTTAATCATTGATCTTAAATCTAACTTCTGGTATGATCAAATGATGAAATGCAGATCGAATCACTGACTAGGGTTGCCATCAATGACAACACCAAAAAAAATTGCAGTGTCTCTTGCCAACACATAGTTCCTCTAGACAAGAAAAAACTCAACCATTTTATGATAACAAAGTAACAAATATTCCCATGAACCTTGAAGAAACATATGGAAAATGCTTCACCATCTTTAGAAAACAAGTATGTGACACAATAAGTGAACATGAATTTCATCAACTCTTAGAGCGCAAACCAATGGATGAAAACACAAAGGGGTTGGGATATAAAGAATCCCCTCATAATAGCAAGCCTCCTAGAGAATGTCTAAAGCTTCATGATGATGCTACGATGAACTTGATTCCCTTCCTACTCTAAATTTTCTCCTTCCTAGAGAGAAACCCTTGATTAATAACAATGACAAGGATGAGAGGATCACTTTGGGTCCTCCTCCAATTAGAGAAAAGGGTGAATCTAGAAAATTCAAGAGACCTTACAAGTTATAAAAACTAAAGTCTCCTCACCCACCACCTAAAAGTGAATGAAAATTACAAATTCTTCTCAACCGTGGATTAAAATTATTTCAACCTATGAATCGACTTGTGCTATATCCTAAACAGGAAAAAGTTCCACTTTTTGCATATCATCGATTGCTTGGACATAATAGTGATGAGTTTCATGCATTGAAAGAAATATTGAGTAAGTATCACTTCTATGGAAATAATTGTTATCTAGTGATTGCATAAGATACTCTCCTACTCTTTTTCATGTAATAGTTATCTAGAACATTCTATTCTCACTATTACATGACATTTCCCAACACCTACCTCACCTCATTCTTGTCTCGCACTTAGTGGGGACAAGAAATTGTTAGCCTTGTCCTAGTAATGCATTTTTCATTGTCCCTTTGGTTTTTCATCTACCTCCCACTTATACAAACAAATATTGGTATTCTAATGACTTGCTCAAAGGTTGACTCACATTTTCTTTACTAGTCTTTTGCATTTTCTTTTCCTTTTTCATTTTTCTTTTGTGTGATTACATGTGCATAATGTGATGCCCCCATGATGTTTTGTTTGATGTTCTCTATCTTTACGACATTCCTCTATTTGTACCCTCTTTCTTCTCTATGTCATGCATCACTTTCGCCTTTTTATCTTTTTCTTTTTCTTGTGTTTTCCTTTCGGGGATGACACGAGGCACTGAGAAATTCATGTATCCTTCATGTTGACCCAAAAGGATTTCTTTTTCTTTTCCTTTTTTATTTCATCTTTGTCATTTTCTTATGTTTTTTTCCTTTTGGGGATGATGCAAGGCATTGAGACATTCATGTCTCCTTCATGTTGACCCAAAAGGCTTTATGTTTCTCTTCCTTTTCATTTCATCTTTGTCTTTTTCTTGTGTTTTTCCTTTTAGGGATGACGCAAGGCATTGAGACATTCATGTCTACTTCATGTTGAACCAAAATCTTTTCCTTTTTCTTTTTCCTTTTCTTTTCCATTTGTCTATTATTTTCCTTCTGAGGATGATGCAAAGCACTGAGACACCTTATGTCTCTTCCATGTTGACCAAAAGGGTTTTTCTTTGTTTTCACTTTCTTTGTGTCATTCTTCCAGTTCTATGTTTATTTGGGGAATGATGATAGTTCAAAGCTCTCTAAAAGAATTGTAGCAAAGAACATACTGACCCAAAACCATAGATCCCTTCTGTGTTTGGTGTTTTCATTTTGGGGGAAACCCCTTTCTTTACTTTTTCTCTATCGCATGGTGTAGCTTTAATCAGAAATATATGAATTGGCATAGGGATTTCCAATTAATCTCTCATGTCCGCTTTCTTGTTAGAATTTTTAATTTGCTACTTTAAAGTAATTTCTTATAACATGGTGTTTAGGAATTCCTTTAAAGTGGGGTCATACTGTTGGAAATATGTGCCTAAATCATCATAGGCTATAACCTCTATTGGAGCCAAGTCGGTGTGATACTATTAATGTCTGGCCGACTAGCAGCTTTGACACATTGTGACCTTGCTTCTATCTCACTGAAGGAGCCTATCGCTGTGACAAGAAGCATTCAGTGTGACCTCTCACCACCCATGGAGATCTCTGGCCGATAGGCCATTCTATCATATATCAAAGAGACTTGGCTGAAAAGTTTAAGGTTTCGGTATGAGGTCTTACCGATATGATTGTCTCACCGATAGCATTCACTTGGTGTCTTCAGGGTAACTTGGAGGTTTTGTTACAAACTCCTGGCGACAGTTGCTTTTTCTCACCAACAGTATACATCGATATAACATGAGATGGCTCATTAAGAAGTCTTACCGATATGGATGTCTTGCTGACAGTGTTTAATATGAAGTCTTCAGGGAAAGTCTTGGTGCTCGGTATGACTTGTGAGCATTTAGAGTAATGTCTCAGTGAAAGTGGGGTCTTTCCGATAGTAGTATGGCTTCAGAGTAACATAAAGAACTCCATAAGATGTCTCAGTGAAAGATGATTGTCTTGCTGACATGAATACTCATGTCTATGTGACTATGGACCTCGGTATGAAGTCCTGGCAAAAGCGATGAGTCTTGCCGACCATTTGGTGCTCAATGTAACTTAAGAAGTCTTGGTGTAACCTCTTGGCGAGTGGTAAGTCTTGCCGATAGCAATGTTGAGGTTGGTGTGACTTGTGAATATCGATATGTGGTCTCACAGAAGAGTGATAGTCTTGCCGAAAGGAAAACTGAAGTCGATGCAACGGTTGTAAGCTTAGTGGAACCTCTTGCCAATGGAAAACTCTTGGCGATAATGGATGCTAAGCTGTGTGGCATCAGGGAGACATCGATAGTGTCTCACCGATATGCCAACACAGCTTGATTTCCTTTTGACCATTTGACCATCCTATGTGGAGTCTCATGGACCAATCAGAGAAGCCAAATGGGAACCGTTGGAAGACAATTCATTGTGGAAATTCTAAGAGGAAGCTCCACAGACAGGGAACAACATGAATATAGTTTGTAGTTGCAGATGCTTGTTGGTTTGGTTGGTTCAAAGAACAGTTGTGTGAACAGTTCGAATTGTATCAGAGTGATTTCTATTCTGTAAAGATTGTAACTTGAAGGTTTCTATACAAGTTTGATCTTTGTGAAGGCTATTGAAATATGACATCAGAAAGATAAGTCTAATATTTGTATGTAATCTCCATTACTGTAATACAAAGTGATTTATCTTTGTGTGGTGGGTTTTTCTCCTGTAAGGGTTTTCCCACATATATATGGTGTTCATCTGTGTTTGTCTAATTCTCTTTTTTTGCTATTTATTTCAATGTGCATCTTAATTGAACTATAATTGTAAAATTTAAAAGTGTCTCTGCATTCTTCCCTGAGATTTTGATGTTAGGAGAATTGTTTCCGCATCTAATTTTTTTTACAAGTGGTATTAGAGCCTGGCTAGTTGTGTTATCCTTATGGTTATGTTGGGTTTTTTGTGTCAATTTCTATTTAGTGGGAGTCTTGTAGAAGTTTTTCAATTTCTAATTATAGATTGAGATGGAAAGCACATCAAGAAAGATTGAAATAGAGAAGTTCATTGGCAACAATTTTGAGTTGTGGAAACTTAAGATGGAGGATCTCTTAGTGGATCGTGATCTTTGGATTGTTGTGTCTAGAGTGAAACCTATAGGCATGAAGCAAGAATATTGGGACCTTGCAGATAGAAATTCTATGGGGTTGATAAGGCTCTATTTGGCAGACACCATTCTTCTCAATGTGCATGAAGAGAAGACTGCATCTTCCTTGTGGAAGAGACTGGAATCTATTTATCAGGGGAAGTCCTTAGTGAATAAACTATTCCTGAGGAAGAAGTTATACACTTTTAGAATGTAGGAAGGAGGTTGTGTAGCTGATCATTTGAATGCATTCACATGTTGATTGCACAGTCAACATCTGTTGGTGTGAAGATTGATGAATAGGATCATTGTATGCCGATATTGTGTTCTTTGCTAGATTCATGGGATCACCTTGTGATGGCTATTGGGAATACAACATCTAGTTTCATGATGGAAGATGTTGTTGCTTTTTTTTTTATCAGAATAAATGAGAAGGAAATCTTCTGTGATGGTGAAGGAGGCCCTTGCTATTAGAGGATGGTCAAAAGAGAAAGGCAAGAAGAAGGACAAGAAGTCCAAATCGAAATCAGAGGGGAGATCAAAGTCTCCTGGCAAAAATTCCAAGGTGAAGTGCTAGAATTGTGGGCAACCTGGTCATGTCCGAAAGGATTGTAAAGAGGAGAAGAAGAAGAAGAAGAAGAAGTATTCTTCCGACAATGATTCTTCTCATAGTGATGGAGACGTCTTCATTGCATCCTTGGCTACACAGGCATCAGATGATGTCTGGCTGATTGATTCTGGAGCATCTTTCCACATGACATCTCATAGAGACTGGTTTACAAGTATGAAGAATACGATGGTGGAAAGGTTTACTTGGCAAGTGATTCGACTTTAGAGATTGTTAGCCATGGAAGAGTTAGAATCCAATTCCCCGATGGCAGAGTGAAGGGAATTAATAATGTGATGCATATACTAGGTCTAGCTCGAAACTTACTTTCTGTAAGTATGCTAAATGATATTAGAGTGCAAGTCACATTCTCTAGAAATGGTTGCAAGATGACTAGAGGGTCAATGGTGCTAGCAAGTAGTGCTTGTATTGGTACCTTGTACAAGCTAGATGCACATGATGTTCAATGTAACAATGTCTCTGTAAAGTCACAGAAGGCTACTCATGGAGGTAAAGAGGGAAATGTTCCTAGTTGTGTAAACTCTATGGAAGTTAAACTTCTAGCAGAAAGGACTATGCTCTGGCATCATAGGCTAGGCCACATTAGAGAGAAAGGTTTAAAAACCTTGAAGAACAAAAACCTGGTTGAGGGGCTTGAAGATTGTAACCTTGAATTTGAATTTTGTGAACACTGTATATATGGAAAGCAACACTGTTTCTTTTTATTCCAGTCCTCATAAATCTTCTGGTTTGCTAGATTATATTCATTCTAATGTATTTGGTCTAGTGAATGTTCCTTCTTTGTCTAAGTCAAGATACTATGTATCGTTCATTGATTATTATTCGAGAACATTTGTTTATTTTTTGAAAATTAAATCAGAAGTGCTCAGTCGATTTAAGGAATTTAAGAACCTTGTAGAAAATCAGACTAGAAGAAAAATAAAATGCTTAAGGATTGATAATGGCGGTGAATTTTGTTCTGATGATTTCAAGGGGTATTATAAAGACCATGGCATTAAAAGATAGAAGACTACACCTTATAATCCATAGCAAAATGGATTTGCAGAAAGGTTCAATAGGACGGTGAGGGAGAGAGCACAAAGTATGTTGAGTAGTGCTGGCTTGGAGGAGAAGTTTTGGGCTGAGGCCGTTGTTACTGCATGTTACTTGATTAATCATTCTCCAAATTATGCTCTTGTTGAGAAAACACCTTTGGAAGCGTGGTCTGGTAAGAAGCCCTCTTTAAGACATATTCATGTTTTTGGCTATGAGGCATATGCTCATGTGTCATTTGAGAAAAGATCTAAACTGGAAAACAAGGCTGTCAAATGTATTTTTATTGGCTATAGTGCTGGCATAAAAGGATACAAGCTTTGGAATCCTGATACAGAGAAGGTTGTATACAGCAGAAGTGTAATCTTTTGTGAGTTGAAGCCTTCTACCTTGGATTTGTAGTCAGAGACAAAGTCAGAAAACAATAAGGATGTAGTTGGAATTCCTCCTACACCAGATAAAGAAGAATTGAAAATTCAAAATGTACCTAAAACTAAGGAGAGCTCAAGCAGTTTTGAAAGTTCTAAAGAAGAAGAAGAAACTCAGCCTCAGCAAGTGAGGAGGTTAACCCGTGAAAGAAAACAACCTGATAGGTATGGGTTCTCTTGGATAGATTATACTTGTGGCTATGCTTTAATTTCTAGCACTGATGAGCCTAGGACTGTAAAGAGGCATTTAAAATGTCTGATTCAGACTCTTGGTTGGAAGCCATGAACTAAGAAATGGCATCATTAGAAAAGAATGAAACTTGGAGTTTGGCACCCTTGCCTAAAGGAGAAGGCTGTTGGCTACAAATGGGTATTTAAAAAGAAGATTGGTCTGGATGGCAGTGTGGAAAAGTATAAGGCAAGATTGGTTGCGAAGGGTTATTCCCAGGTAGAGGGAATTAATTATGGGGAGATTTTGTCTCCTGTAGCTAAGCTGGCGTCTATCAGATTTATTTTGTCACTTCTAGCAGCGTATGACTTAGAGGTCAAACAGATGGATGTGAAGACAATATTTCTTCATGGTGATCTTGAAGAAGAAATCTATATGTCCCAGCCTAAGCACTTTGTTGAGAAAGGTAAAGAGAAACTAGTTTGTAAGTTAAAGAAGTCTTTGTATGGGTTAAAGCAGTCACCTAGAATGTGGTACCAGAAATTTGATACTTTTGTATTGTCTTTGGGATTTGTGAGATCAAAATCTAATCATTATGTTTATTATAAAGCTGAAAGTGATCAATTTCTTATTATTGCTCTCTATGTTGATGATATTCTATTCATAGGCAATAGTAAGATAATGATTTCTGATCTAAAGTCTCAGTTGTCTACTAAGTTTGAAATGAAAGATCTTGGTGCAGGAAGGTATATTCTGGGGATGGAGACAACTAGGGACAAGAATAATAGAAAGCTTTGGCTCAGTTAGAGTAAGTATATCAAGACTGTTCTAGATATATTTTGCATGAATGATTGCAAGCAACTAGTTGTTCCAGTCTTGCAGGGAACGAAGCTATCTGTTGAAAACTATCCAAAATCTCCTACTAAGATGGAGGACATGACCAGTGCTAGTGTGGTTGGCAGTATTATGTATGCAATGGTCTGTACAAGGATAGACATTGCCCAAGCAGTGGGAGTACTTAGTCTGTTTATGGCTAATCCAGGAAGAACACATTAGGATGCTGTGAAGAGAGTGTTCCAGGAAGAACACATTAGGATGCTGTGAAGAGAGTGTTCAGATATTTGAAGGGCACTTCAGATTTTGCTTTGTGTTACTATGGGAACTTGGTTGAATCATAGAGGACTCTCAGTATTCAAGGATATGTGCATTCTGATTGGGTAGGGGACATTGACAGCAAGAGGTCCACCAGTGGATATGCTTTCATGTTGAATGGTGGTGCAGTGAGTTGGATGAGTAAGCGACAAGCTATAGTCACTTTGTCCACTATAGAGGCTAAATACATGGCAGCTACACATGCCTATAAAGAAGCAGTTTGGTTAAAATGTTTGTGTTCTAACATTGGTTTTGATGCAGGGCAAATAACTATTTTTTGTGACAGTCGGAGTGCAATTTTTCTCCAGGCAAAGAATCCTTCTTTACATGCTAGGATGAAACATATAGATGTACAGTTCTACTTTGTATGACATATGGTGGAGGATGGAAAGGTCAGTTTGAAAAAAATTGATACTCTGGAGAATGTTGTAGATGCATTGATAAAGCTAGTGAGCACAGACAAGTTCAGGTGGTGTGCCAGTTCAATGGGCCTTAGTGCCCATGATTTTTGGTAAGTTTTGTTGTGCTTTGGAAGTGCCTGTGTGATCTTTGTCAAGTGGGAGATTATTGGAAATATGTGCCTAAATCATCACAGGCTGTAACCTCTATTGGAGCCAAGTCGGTGTGATATTGTTAATGTCTGGCCAACTAGTAACTTTGACACATTGTGATTTGTATACGTCAATGTGACCTTGCTTTTGTCTCACCGAAGAAGATTATCTCTATCACAAGAAGCATTCGGTGTGACCTCTCACTACCCGTGGAGATCTCTGGCTGATAGGCCATTTTATCATATATCAGAGAGACTTGGCTGAAAGGTTTAAGGTTTCAGTATGAGCTCTTACCAATATGAATGTCTCGCCAATAGCATTCACTTGGTGTCTTTGAGGTAACTCAGAGGTTTTGTTATAAACTCCTGGTGACAGTTGCTTTGTCTCACTGACAATATACATCGATATAACATGAGATGGTTTGGTAAGAATTCTTACCGATATGGATGTCTTGCCGACAATGTTTAATATGAAGTCTTCAGGGAAAGTCTTGGTGCTCGGTATGACTTGTGAGAATTTGGAGTAATGTCTCAGTGAGAGTGGGGTCCTTCCAATAGTAGTATGGCTTCAAAGTAACATAAAGAACTCGATAATATGTCTCGGCGAAAGACGATTGTCTTGCCGATGTAAATACTCATGTCTATGTGACTTATGGACCTTGATATGAAGTCTTGGCGAAAGCGATGAGCCTTTCTGACCGTTTTATGCTCGATGTAACTTAAGAAGTCTCGGTGTAACCTCTTGGAAAGTAGTAAGTCTTGCCAATAGCAATGTTGAGGTCAGTGTGACTTGTGAATATCGATATGTGGTCTCACTGAAGAGCGATATTCTTGTCGAAAGGAAAACTAAAGTTGATGCAACAGTTGTAAGGTTGATGCAACCTCTTGCCGATGGAAAACTCTTGGCGATATCAGATGCTAAGTTGTGTGGCATCGGGGAGACACAGACAGTGTCTCACTGATATACCAACATAGCTTGATTTCCTTTTGACCGTTTGACCATCCTATGTGGAGTCTCGTGGACCAATCAGTGAAGCCGAATGGGAACCGTTGGAAGACAGTTTGTTGTGGCAGTTCTGAGAGGAAGCTCGACAAATAGGGAATGACACGAATATAGTTTTTAGTTATAGATGCTCGTTGGTTCAGTTGGTTCAAAGAACAGTTGTGTTAACAGTTCGAATTATATCAGAGTGATTTCTATTCTATAAAGATTGTAACGTGAAGGTTCCTATACAAGTTTGATTTTTGTGAAGGCTGCTGAAATATGACATTAGAAAGATAAGTCTGATGTTTGTATCTAATCTCCATTACTATAATACAAGTGATTTCTCTTGGTGTGGTGGGTTTTTCTCCCATAAGGGTTTTCCCACATATATCTGGTGTTCATCTATGTTTGTCTAATTCTTTGTTTCTGCTATTTATTTCAAAGTGCATATTAATTGAACTGTAATTGTATAATTTAAAAGTGTCTGCATCCTTCCCTGAGATTTTGACATTAAGAGAATTGTTTCTACATCTAATTTTCTTTACACATACATTGGCATTATTCTTTTTCATTTTCCTTTTTCTTAATTCTTAGTGCAGCCTTCTTACTTCATACGATGCATTTTTCACTTTGTGGATGACATTGGCTATGATGTCCTTCATGAGTGTGATTTAATTTAGCATATTATATTCGTCTTAGTGGCCTGTTGCAACACACTACATCCCGTAAGTTGTGAATCTTCTATTCTATGATTGGTCCTCTCTTGGAGACATTACACACAATGTTCCCTAAGTGAAAGACCTCACTGAACTAAGCAAGATTCCTTTGAACATTCTTTGCATGTTGCATGTTGCATTTTTTATATGGCCACCTTGCATAACATAGCTTGCATGCCTATGGAGCCATCGCGTTTGTTCATGATCTCCATGCATAGAAAGTTTTGCTTGTCTCATGAAGCTTGAAAGGCCATTTTCTTTTTGTGGCACCTTACTAAAGTTATCAAGAGGCATAACTATGGTATGGTTGAGCAGGAAGCCCATTCTGAGGCATGAATTTCCCCATATCCACCTGCATGTGTTTGAGTGCATACTAGCCATGAGTGTATGTTTCTCACCTTTTAGGCCTTCTCGCCCAATGGACAGCCACGAGTTCCATCGCCTCAGAGTGAGTATGCATTTTCTAGACAAATAACCTAGATCTAATCTACATCGTGTTGGACAGATGGGTGAATCTTGATCTGATTCTTTTTATTTCACCTTTTCTCTTCTTCATGATTGGCATTATATGCTTGTGCCTTGTTATTCTTGATATCATTTTCATGTGTGTTCCTTTGTGCTCATGTTGGTTTTTCATCAGATCCTAATCCTAGGGGCTTGATCACCCCTCTTGATCATTCTCATCTCATCTTGCTAGCATCGGTACATTTTAACCCCTCTTGATGTGTGTTGATCTACTTTAGTGTGAGCTTGAAGCAGGTTCATCCTCTCACTAAAGTTGGGGATAAATGTGGTCACTGCAAAAGTAACCCTTCTACTTTTTCTGACTCGTTTGGGTCCTCCTTGTGATTTTGGATTAACATTGTTTCAATTTAATGTTGTAATGTGGATAACACATTCACATTAGGTCTTGGGCCCTTGTGAACTAAAATGATTCAAATGGTACCTCACCTAAGTGTTGTAACACACTTTCACCCTTTTCTAGGGTCTTGTTAATAAAATAACCTCTTTTCATCACTTACCAAGCCTTATTTTAAAGTGTTGTAAGGTTTTGTAACACAATTTCACACTTTCCTAGGATTTTCACTAATAATTGGGCTTTCTTATGCTTTAATTGGCCCCAGTTTGCATCCACAGGGCTTATTTATGTGTATTTTTAAGAATAATCCTAACAAATATCATTTAAAGCATCAAAATCTCAAAACCCACCTTAAATTCCTAAGGTGGGACTCATTCACCATTATGGGTTAATGTGTCCCCTTAGGTGGGACCCATTCACCCAGGGTGGTGAATGATTCCACTTTAACTAAAAATTCAAATTTTATTTAATATTTTGTTGGGTTTTTATTCTCCAAGATCTAAGGTCGGCCTATGATGTTGTAATTTTGGGAATTATTGCATAATTACATATAAATACAAGCTTCTTTTCCTTACTTTCATACCTACCAAGTTTGATCAAGCATTCAAGAGTTCACAAGAGCATTCAAGGAATTTCAAGGGAAGATTATCAGGAAATCAAGAGCATTCTTCAAGTGTCATTGATCCTGTCAAAAATTGTTTGCATCATGTTGTTTTAGAGCTAACATTTGCGATGTAGGATTGTGTGAATCAAGCAAGCATTGCATTCAAGATCTATCAACATCAAGCTATATTCCAAGTCCACATCCATTGGAGCCAATAATTACATGTTTTCATCACCTTATTGGTAGGGTTTGGTGAGTTGCAACATCACTATTTGTTCATTCATCATTCTCCATTCTATTTCATTTCATTTCAAGGGTTTTGTTAGCCCTAAAAAATGTAGGCTGAATGCCTCAAGAGGCTACCAATCTCTTGATACACTTTAGGGTAACAAACATGGCCAAGAGAACTCAACCTTCTACTCTTTAGGTGCTACTAAACCCAGGCGGGTGTACCTTTTGAATTGAACAAACTTAACTTGTGATTATCTTTCTGAAATGCTTTGTCCACAATAGCAGATGATAGTGAACAAAATGAAATCAAACTTAATAGCAATCTTCAGACCTAAATCCTAAAATACTTAATTAACAGATATAAAGAAACTGAGTGAATTCAAATAATGAAATTGCAGAGACCAGTGCCTTATTGGGTATGCAGAGTCAAATGAAACATAAGTGGGCAACTTATTCTGGCAGAAAATCAAATTGTAGGATCTGTTCATAACTTGTATAAACAATGCAAGACAATGACCACTGAGCTCTTCTTTAATAATCTAGATGAATCTTCCTAATTACTATGATCAACGAAAATGATTTAATCTCTACTTGAGAGAACCAGTCAATTAATCACACAAATACAACAAATGTGCATTGATAAACCGAAAGTAAACTTGTTACATCAATTTAAACAACTAGAAAGAATCAACCTGGAGACAACTTTAGCAATACTTTTCAATAAGTTCAACATACAATTGACACTAGAAATAACCTACCACACCAACTGATTTTTATTGAATTCGCCATTTGAAAACAATCAACATAGTCTCCGATAAGAGAATTATTCTACTGTAGCCATTCCTAATCTACTGTATGTAATCTAAAATCTAATCTTTTTAATTACAATCAGGGTGCATATTTATACACCAACATACAAGAAAATAAAACATTTGAAATATCATGTCAGCCCAGCACAAAATTCGGGCTCCAACAATGTCGGCCTGCAACAGTCTTCAAGTATTCTACATGTCGGTCACAAGATTCGTATTCTATTTTTTATCAGTGAGATGGTCGGCAAGACATATCGCAAACTATGCCGAAGGCAATTCAAATGCTAATCACTTCCCCTACTCCTTATATTTTGCTCAAACCCTATGATGTCAGGGAGACATCACACATATCATTTTAAGTTTCACAGAGAGCCTTGTGGTTAAAATTATCACTGTAACCTTCTGTCATCGGTGAGATGTCACATAGATTTGATTATGTTTTGCCGATACATACTTTATTCATTCTGAGTTGATGAGTCAAGATCATACTCTCGCCGAGATGTAACATTCATTCACCTTCGCCAAGAGAATGAAAAGTCAAGGAGACCTTACATAGAACACCCCTTATTCCACCGAAAGCTCCCAACCATCCCTAAGTCGCCATGACACATGCTTTATCTTGCTGATGAGTCCATCTATTTTCTGTCACTGTGACATTCCACTATCGGTAAGACATCATATAGAATGCACCTTGTTATATCGAAAGACTTCAACCACTCTCGGGTCACTGTGAAAAGGCAATTGTTATGTCAAAAAAAATCCTCATGTTTTCCATCAGCGAGACTGAAGGTTACTCACCGAGACCTTACAACGATCACCCCAACCTATACCGAAGCATCCGCAACTTGTCGGTCGGCGAGACAAGAGTGAACTCATGCCGAAAGAAATCCAAATGTGAAGTCGACAAGACATATTGAACTTGCTAAGACCACTCACCAAAACCTTTAACCTATGCCGAAGGGAACCCACAGTGCACCTGTTGCTAAGACATCTTGAATTCGGCAAGACATTAGCCCGACTGTCACAACACAAGCCAATAGATGTCTCTACTATCGATGGAACAACAAGGATGTTATGGCGATAGCCAACCACAGATAAATGCCAATCACCACGACAATGAGAAAATCTTGGCGACCACCTGTAGCAAACAAATGTTGACAGAAAGGCAACACGGGTCAGGGAGACAGTCACGAACCAATGTCGATAGGCACCAGAATGTACATAATGCATGATTTGATGGAACATATGATGCAACATGGTAAAATACAGGCAAAAAGTGTGTAAAGCATCATGAAAATGGGGAAATGTGGCAAAGGTAAACCTTACATGGAGACTCAGGGGGTATGAAAATATGTAAAAATCATCAAATTTTAATAGTTCCAATAGTGGCTCCGTCTGGGGATGAATGATAGTGAGATCATTGCAAGGATCTAGAATCTTTGGGTGAGCAGACTAGACACAAAATGATGAGCAGTGAGCAAAATGGAAATGGAAATGAAGCATGAAGGAACACATGCAAAATGAATGCAAGATGGAGATGAACCAGAACCCTAAACTACTATGCATGGAAAATAATTTTAAAGAGGAAAAGAAAGAGTTGTCCATGCATTGGTAACCCTTACTCCTCTATGTTGCTTCATTTGTTCTGAGCGATCTGAAACTCAAACCAAGCTTTCCCCTGTCAAATACTTGATTTTCTCCTGAGTTCATCATACTCATCTTGAAGATACTCATGCAATCTTTCCTGTCACTATTATTGCAAGTTCTTAGAGTATCATCATGTTCGGTTTGGTCCAAAATCCCTATATCATTCAACATTTTATACTCTTCATCATCAGACAAACCCCTGTTATCTTGAATATAAAAAATGCATGCATATTCAATACAATATTTCTCATTATCTTTCTCACTATTATGTATTATGAAACACTCTCCCAGCTGTATAAAAATTTCACAATCAAAGTGCTTCTCTTGAAAAACAAAAAACTCTATCATATCATTACTGTTTGAGGAAAATAAGTCAGAAACCCTCTGCACCTCTTTAGTATCTCTATTCAGAGACAATAATGGATCATGACTCATATCCTCCATATCATGCATATGTGAACCAATAAAAACTAGACTTCTATCATCCTTGGTATGCAAAAAAATGTCTTCTTCACATGAATTAGAAATTTCAAAATCACATACCTCATCCCAAATGGAAGCAGACTTTTGATCAACACTAAAAGTTTCACCATTATTCCAAGAAATGCATAGGGAGTCATAAGAATCTTTACATAAAGATTCTTCACTGTCAAAACAAAAGTAAGTTGGAGACAAAACTTCAAGATCATCATCATGTGCACATCCTTGGTATTTAGAAGTAAACAAATCTGCAATTTGTTCACAACTAAATGAACAAGTCTCAATATTTTCATCACTACAATTATACTCCTCACTTTTGTCATCATCAAACAAAAATCCAACACCATCAAAGAATGAGAAATCAGAAACATCATCAGTGCAGTCATTTATTTTATCATTTTGCTTGTCTGAAATTATATCCCCCTTTTCATAGAGTGGATTTGAAAATATCTGAAACTTACTCATTGACACACCTTGGAAAAAAATCATCTGATCTTCATTTAACTCTTCTTCATACAACGAGTTTGAAAATATTTGGAAATCACTTTCAAATGTACAAACCTCATCATGGTCAAATGTATCTTCATAACTTTCAACTACAGCCAGAGGTATTATATACTTACTATCTGATGAATCAACATCTCCCACTGCCTCTTCATCCAAATCCTCATAAGAAGTAGAATAATCCCTTCACTGTAAATCAAAATCCTCAGGTTCATCATAAGAATAAAAATATCCGCTAGATTCAACACTGCTCTCTTTGTGACAATATGTTGTGCAAGGAAGATGCCTTGCACCTTCATCTTCCTCAACCTAGTGAAAAGTATCTGAAGCTAGATATATTGTGTGATCTTATTCATTGTTTTCCATCTACATTCCCTCTTCTTGCATTTTTTGGGCTACAACACAATAATCTAGGGAATGTGGCATATCACAAAATTCACAAAAGTAATTGTTACTTACCATATAGGTTCCCCCTATCAATGGATCATGAGCTTCCTTGTTTCCAGGCCTAGCTGTTATAGGTTTGATGTCCTTCTAGTCTGTATTATAAGGCATGTAATGCAACCTCATCCTTTCATTCATGTATGTGTTGCTTTGCTGAGAAACCCTAGGAATATCTCTTTTATTGATTATCCCAGTAGCCTTCTTGTTGTTTTCAATTGTTTGTACCATCTTTTGTGCTTCAGCCAAATCTCTTGGAAATTGATTTCTCAGCTCATACCCTATCTTGGGGTCAAATGCATTCAAATAAATACTCAATGCTATAGAATCCGACAACTTTGATCTGAGAGGTATTTTATTTTGTAACTTATTGAATCTCCGATTGAAATCATAAAATGTATCACTTTGATCATTTTGAATGTGCATTAATTCATGAAGAGCAGCATCTGGTGCACCTAGATTCCCAAATTGCTCAAGGAATTGATCTTGAAATCCTTGGAGAGAATCAATAGAGACAGCTGGTAAACTGTTGAACCAATCCCTAACATCTTCAATAAGTGATATTATGAATAGCCTCATGTGTAAATCTTCATATGGCACACCCAAATATTGGATGAAAGCATTGAAACTTCTTAAATGCTCTTCAGCAGTAATTGCATCACTCCCTATAAACTTTGGAACAAGACCTCTCCAACTGCCATCCATTAGATAGGGGGATAATTGAATCCCTGCCAAATCCAATTGTCTGATCATTATTGTGTGCTGATGAGGGGGGGCGCTATGTTGGTATTGATGCTAGTACATCAGACCATAGTGTTGTGTATGATAATATGGCATATACTGCTGACCATGAGGAGCTCCAGCATAACCTCCCTTGAACTGAGATCTTCTTTCATTCATGTCTGAATAGCTGCAAAATATTCTTTCAGAGTTGCCACCTACTTTTCCAAAAGTAGGAAAATCATTATTGCTGATCTTTCCTAGCGGAATCACCTTTTCTGAAACTTATCAAATTAAAAATCTTTTCTTCACTAACTCTATATGATGGTCTTCAACTAAATTTTCTGATGTAATCCCCAGTAGAGTCACCAATTTGTTAGCTCTCAAAAATGTAGGCTAAATGCCTCAAGAGGTTGCCAATCTCTTGATACGCTTTAGGGTAACAGACAAGGCCAAGAGAACTCAACCTTCTACTCTTTAGGGGCTGCTAAACCTAGGCGGGTGTACCTTTTGAATTGAGCAGACTTAACTTGTGATTATCTTTTTAAAATGCTTTGTCCACAATAGTAGATGACAGTGAACAAAATGAAATAAAACTTGATAGCAATCTTTAGACTTAAATCCTAAAATACTTAATTAACAGATATAAAGAAACTGAGTGAATTCAAATAATGAAATTGCAGAGATCAGTGCCTTATTGGGTATGTGGAGTCAAATGAAACAGAAGTGGGAAACTAATTCTGGCAAAAAATCAAATTGCAGGCATATGATCTGTTCATAACTTGTATAAACAATGCAATACTATGACCACTAAGCTCTTCTTTAATAATCCAGATGAATCTTCCTGATTACTATGATCAACGAAAAGGATTTAATCTCTACTTGAGAGAACCAGTCAATTAATCAAACAAATACAACAAATGTGCATTGATAAACTGAAAGTAAACTTGTTACATCAATTTAAACAACCAAAAAGAAACAACCTAGAGACAACTTCAGTAATACTTTTCAATAAGTTCAACATACTATTGATGCCATAAATAACCTGCCACACCAGCTGATTTTTATTGAATTCGCCATTTGAAAACATGCATCATAGTCTCCGATAAGAGAAAATTATTCTACTATAGCCATTCCTAATCTTTTTAATTACAATCGGGGTGTATATTTATACACCAGCATATAGGAAAATAAAACATTTGAAATATCATGTTGGCCCAGCACAAAATTCTGGCTCCAACAATGTCGGCTTGCAACAGTCTTCAAGTATTCTACATGTTGGCCACAAGATTCGTATTCTATTTTTTATTAGTGAGACAGTCGGTGAGACATATCACAAACTATGTCGAAGGCAATTCAAACGCTAATCGCTTCACCTGCTCCTTCTATTTCACCCAGACCCTGCGACGTTGGGGAGACATCACGCAGATCATTTTAAGTTTCACCGAGAGCCTCGTGGTTAAACCTGTCACCGTAACCTTCTGTCGTTGGTGAGATGTCACATAGATTTGATTATGTTTTTCCAATACATACTTTATTTATTCTAACTCAATGAGACAAGATCATACTCTCGCCGAGAGATGTATTATTCATTCGCCTTCGCCAAGAGAATGCAAAGTCGGGGAGACCTTACATAGAACACCTCGTTTCCACCTAAAGCTCCCAACCATCCCTGACTCACCGTGACACATGCTTTATCTTTGTAATGACCCCTTTCTAGTGGAGTCACTTCGCCCTAAATTTTACATTCAAAGTTTTCTCAAAGAGACATTAGAATCGTTAGGGTCCCGCAATTGCTACAAGCATTATTATTGGATAGTCGTTAATACGCATATTATGTATACCTATATAATGCATACATTGTATGTGTTCTGCCATCTATGACATATCTATGGCCCTTAGTGTGTATATATATATATATATAGTGTATGATCATCAATTGTCTTCCTAAATACTTATCCATCCCAATATATTCGCACAAAACATAACATGCCGAAATATACCTTTATTCCTTTAGGCTTTGTTACCATAGTCAACACCTTCAGGTGAAACCATGAATTTTCCTCCCGGAACATATCCGTTCTTTATCTGACTTGATCAATACCACGATCCACGAGGTGGAGCTTGTAATTATCAAGCGTCCAAACATACAGATTGATTGCGACTTGTCTTGATACCGTAAATATCTATTTTTTTGTCTTTGAATGATGCGAAAGCTCCCAAATGAAATTATCGATGGTCACACCAATAGTCCCAGGCAGCGGAAAGTGAGTTGGCTTATCATAATCATTTATTTAATTTAGAGGCTGCGTCATGCCATAACGTCCCAACATTGACTTGTTTAGTATCGACATCCTTGGCGTAGAGTACCTCTGGTTGTATGCTCCTCCCCTGTTCTTGCGTCAGTAGAAATACACGAAGGCTGTGATACTTATTATGTGCTTGGGATCTTTGATAGAACGGGTATGAAATCAGGTCGCCAGTTCTTTCCCAAGACATTTCCCCAATATCTTATACTAACGTCGGCTTCCATCACGACAATGCTATACATTCACCCAATATCAAATAGTAATGAAATGGCACGTCACCCTTGATCTATTCCTTTTCTTCTTTCCTATTTTCTACTTTATATCTCCCTTCATTAGCAGGTACGCGTCTCTTAGGATGATCATGTCTTACAATGACAACCCCCCCATTCTCCTCCCTTTGCTAGCGCTGATAAACTTCCCTTTTTATACCCAACGAGGCAGAGAGACACGCCTCCTTAGCATGCCTTTTTATCAATGTTCATCGCTCTTTTATAATTATGATTTATTATTAGTTTCTTGAATATTATTTCAAATTTCATATATTTTAATATCTATTACTTCATAATGATTTATTTAAATCATTTTTATATTTATAATATTATTTATAATTATATGCGTCTTATCTTCGATTTATATATATTTATATTTGACAATTATAAGACTATTTAATGTTATATATTTCCAATCTTCATAATATTTTAATAATGATAATATCATTTTAATATTTAGGATGTTAATTAATGTTTATGACTATAATATTGTCTTTGACAATTATAATCATAACGATACTCATTTGGTTAATCTTTTTTTAGTGTCACGATTTTGGGGACATGACAGTCCTCTCGGCCCAAGATTGCTTGTCCTCAAGCAATCACAGTTCCAACATCTTTCACTTCAACAGATACTAACAATACATATAAGGCATGAATTATGCAAACACAAAGTATACCAAGCATATGATAAGACATGAATTCACACACACAAGTACGTATAAGGTAGGGTGTATGAGTTTATGCTGAGCATAAACATTTTGGTCAACATTATAAGAATCATAATGAGCAAAAAGGCATGAAGCATAAAGCACAGATACATACAAATATTAAGCATTGTTACATGCATGCACAAGACAAAGACATGTGTAAAGTATAGAGTATATAAGACGTATACACATACAACATGGAGTGCACACATGAATACACATCAAATTTAGAGAAAATATTTCAAACATGTAGCAATGAATGACGTACAATAGGTACACATATCACTCATGTTGAAGACATACCACACATGGAGCAAAATTGTCATACTTGAAACGGTCACAAGGTAGGCACATAAGACAATGTAAGCCACAATCTCATCAGAAAGGAAGCTAGTAACATATGAAGCACGAGAGAACATTGGTAAACACATAAGTCATGTTATGAAGCCTATTCAAGGTATTAAGAGAACACTCATGTATGAAGGGAAAAAAATCTTGACACACATAAAGCTTCCATGGAAATAATCACATGGGAGGCACATTAAATATATAGCAAACACATAATCACTCGCAAGATATGATACATACACTAAGGAATTACAAGTAAGGCATGTCAATACATTCAAGGTATGCAAATACGCTCGAAGAAATATACATGTTCAATCAGAAGTATATACTCAAGAAATAGAACATACATAACAGAAATATACACATGCAGTAAACATGCTAAAGCACATCGGGCATAAAGCAAGTATGTAAGACATGAGGTACACTCATAAGATCTGAATCACGCATTTAAATACACATAAGCAGTAAAGCATGAAGTACAGGCTTGAACAAATACATGGACCATGGGACATAGACTCGAATACATGAGGCATGAAGTATTCAGGAAGTATACACTTGAATATATAAAGCACCAAGTACGCATGAAAAAGGAGTAGACATGCTGAAAACATACCAAATCTTGAAAGACACATCAGGAAGTTATCCCTACAGCAGTCATGTTGAATGTATTAGCCATAAATGTATACAAGATATAAGCATGAAGCAAACATGAATACATGTATAGAGCATAATCATAGATTACACATGAAGCATACAAATACACATGAATACATGGAGTAAGACACTCAATATGAGGCAAATTCTCATAGAAGCAACGAGCAATAAATTACACACAAGGCATCTAAATCATGTAATTATAAAGCACATAAGCTTAGACAAGGTATCCAATGCGTAAATACTCATAAGGTAGGAAGCAATGTAGATACACTCTAATAAGAAGCATACATAGAGAAATCACACACATGGAGCGAGAAGCATTTAGTCATTACTTAAGGCATGAATATGTAGAGCGTTCAAGTATACTCAAATTTACTTCTATGCATGGAATATAAGCATATCATTCATTCAAAAAATGGAAAGATACATAATATGAAACATTCATTAGAGTGGACATAGAAACAATTACATACAAGGCATGAACTTCACAAACACAAGCATACACTTAGGAATGGAGTAGTCATGTATAAGAGTGCATCAGTCATGAAATGATCATGTAAGATGTTATCCAAGAAACAAAATACCATAAGTCTGGTAAAACATGAAGTATGTGCACGAGTGCAGGAAGTCACAAAGAATACGTATGAATGCATGTAAGTCATAGAGCATACACTTGAATACAAGTCACAACAAATAGAATGCCATAGAGAATACACTCGAATACATCACTATGAAGTATACACTTGAATTCAAAGTCGCAAAGCATACAAGTACAAAGTTAGAGGGTATACACTCGAATACAAATACATCTCAAATTCAAATACAATTATGTACTCAAATATCAATACAAAGTTAGAGTATACACCCAAAATACAAATTCAATCACGAGTCACAAAGTATACACTCAAATAAACACAATCGATGAGTATACACTCAAATACAATCACAAATTATAGGGTGTATAATCAATTACAAATACACTTGAATGAAGTATGCTGTCTGACAATCGAGAAGGTGGATTCAGTGTATCCCATACTACACCAAAATTCAATACCCTTTAGGATATTTAAGAAATGACCTATGAAATTCAATATTCCATAAAAATTAAGAATAGTAATCGAAGTAAACATTAATTTAATTGTAATGAAGCAACATTAAAACATTCCTTTATCCCTTTTATTATGGAAGACATGTAATTTTATATACCAGTTATTACTTGTTTGAGTAGATTAACACATTTGTAGAACACTCCAAATTACTGCTCCTTTGCTCCAACATTCATAGGTGAAGAGGAAGTGAATATACATGAGAATGCCCTTAGTGATAACCTTCTCAGCCCGAGAGCAGTCTACAACGCCTGCTGTAACGACCCTCTTGGCCCCCAGTGACAGACCGCGGCCTGACTACAGAGGGTGGCCTACCTTGAAGGTATCCTAGTCTCTGCATTCCTCAATGCCTATTCAATTCCCTACCCTTATGACTGAAGAGAAAGTCCATAATTTGGTAGTGGATATTATTACCCGAAATAGCTACAGCCACGTTATTTAAAGTAAATGCGTTATTCATTCCTTATTACCCATATTACATGCATTTTATACTTTCCTTAATACACTATGCAAAGTAATTACTGTATTCTTATTCTACTATGTTCTGTCACATTTCATCACAATAACCAGACATGTGCAAACCTAATACTTAAGTTCGGTAGTTCCTGTACATACCTGTCTGGGCCGTTCATTCACACATTAGCCGTCTTTCCGCAACTAAGATAGGATGCACCTATAGCAAGAGAAAAGGCGATAATCCTTATGTTATATTTCTTCTTCCTCCGTTCTCATCATTTCCCAACTATGTTGGAGGATCCTTCAAATCAAACATATGGTAGAGGAGAGGAATCCATAGGAGGCCCCTAGATACTTACACTAAGCCCAAGAGCGGATATCACCCCCTTGGCTCCCGATGGCATGACTCTCAGTCATCCGATCCGGGGAGTGGCATACCTAGTGGAGAACTAGTATCTACTCAACCCAAGATTTCCTTCCCTTCGCTTTCTACATGTTTGATGATACAAAAATTTGATGAAAATATGAAATACACTTCATGTGAGAGACATCATAATAATATAGTTAGATATTCAAAACATATTAGTAATTATATAAGGTATTAAGATGAAATAGTAGCACGTATAACTTTATTATTCCAAAATGACATCAACAGAAATCAGTGACATCAACTAGAATAAATATCATTATATATAAATTCTTATTCTACCGCATTATCATTTAATTACAAGATCTATTTACTAAAAATTAATAACTGAATTCATGATGTAATTTCTTTTATACTTACCTGAAAATTCCTCTTGCCTTCCATGGTTGTTTTATGGGGTTACTACACGCAATTCTTATGATGGAATGGATCATCTTGATCTCATTAGTATATCTGATTTGCATAAATTGGAATGTGTTTCCATATGTTCATAGAGTATACCTTTGCCTTTGGGTAAGTTTGCAAATGCTATTTTCACAGGGTGGCAGGAAAGTTTCTCTGATACCACTTGTAATGACCCCTTTCTAGTGGAGTCACTTCGCCCTAAATTTTACATTCAAAGTTTTCTCAAAGAGACATTAGAATCGTTAGGGTCCTGCAATTGCTACAAGCATTATTATTGGATAGTCGTTAATACGCATATTATGTATACCTATATAATGCATACATTGTATGTGTTCTGCCATCTATGACATATCTATGGCCCTTAGTGTATATATATATATATATATATATAAGTGTATGATCATCAATTGTCTTCCTAAATACTTATCCATCCCAATATATTCAAAACATAACATGCCGAAATACCTTTATTCCTTTAGGCTTTGTTACCATAGTCAACACCTTCAGGTGAAACCATGAATTTTCCTCCCGGAACATATCCGTTCTTTATCTGACTTGATCAATACCACGATCCACGAGGTGGAGCTTGTAATTATCAAGCGTCCAAACATACAGATTGATTGCGACTTGTCTTGATACCGTAAATATCTATTTTTTTGTCTTTGAATGATGCGAAAGCTCCCAAATGAAATTATCGATGGTCACACCAATAGTCCCAGGTAGCGGAAAGTGAGTTGGCTTATCATAATCATTTATTTAGTTTAGAGGCTGCGTCATGCCATAACGTCCCAACATTGACTTGTTTAGTATCGACATCCTTGGCATAGAGTACCTCTGGTTGTATGCTCCTCCCCTGTTCTTGCGTCAGTAGAAATACACGAAGGCTGTGATACTTATTATGTGCTTGGGATCTTTGATAGAACGGGTATGAAATCAGGTCGCTAGTTCTTTCCCAAGACATTTCCCCAATATCTTATACTAACGTCGGCTTCCATCACGACAATGCTATACATTCACCCAATATCAAATAGTAATGAAATGGCATGTCACCCTTGATCTATTCCTTTTCTTCTTTCCTATTTTCTACTTTATATCTCCCTTCATTAGCAGGTACGCGTCTCTTAGGATGATCATGTCTTACAATGACAACCCCCCCATTCTCCTCCCTTTGCTAGCGCTGATAAACTTCCCTTTTTATACCCAACGAGGCAGAGAGACACGCCTCCTTAGCATGCCTTTTTATCAATGTTCATCGCTCTTTTATAATTATGATTTATTATTAGTTTCTTGAATATTATTTCAAATTTCATATATTTTAATATCTATTACTTCATAATGATTTATTTAAATCATTTTTATATTTATAATATTATTTATAATTATATGTGTCTTATCTTCGATTTATATATATTAATATTTATATTTGACAATTATAAGACTATTTAATGTTATATATTTCCAATCTTCATAATATTTTAATAATGATAATATCATTTTAATATTTAGGATGTTATTTAATGTTTATGACTATAATATTGTCTTTGACAATTATAATCATAACGATACTCATTTGGTTAATCTTTTTTTTAGTGTCACGATTTTGGGGACATGACAATCTTGCTGACAAGTCCATGCATTTTCTGTAACTGTGACATTCCACTATCGGCAAGACATCATATATAATGCACCCTGTTATACCGAAAGACTTCAACCACTCTCGGGTCACTGTGATAAGGCAATTGTTATGCCAACAAAGATCCTCATGTTTTCCATCGGCGAGACCGAAGGTCACTCGCCAAGACCTTACGACGATCACCCCAACCTATATCGAAGCATCGAAAACTTGTCGATCGGCAAAAAAAGAGTGAACTCATGCCGAAAGAAATCCAAATGTGAAGTCAGCGAGACATATTGAACTTGCTAAGACCACTCACCGAAACCTTTAACCTACGCTAAAGGGGAACCCACAGTGCACCTGTCATTGAGACATCTTGAATTTGGCAAGATGTTAGCCCGACTGTCACAACACATGCCGATAGATGTCTCTGCTATCACCAGAAGAACATGGATGTTACTCCAATAGCCAACCACAGACAAACTCCAATCACCGCGACAATGAGAAAGTCCTACCGACCACCTGTAGCAAACAAATGTTAATAGAAAGGAAACACAGGTCGGGGAGATAGTCATGGACCAATGCTGATAGGCACCAGAATGTACAGAATGCATGATTCGATGGAACATATGATGCAACATAGTAAAATACGGGCAGAAAGTGTGTAAAGCATCATGAAAATGGGGAAATGTGGCAAAGGTAAACCTTACATGGAGACTTAGGGGGTATGAAAATATGTAAAAATCATCAAATTTTAATAGTTCCAATAGGTTTAATTACCAACAAGGGGTTTTACCAAGGAAAACCCCTATTCACTAACCCCACAACATGTTTTTCTCTCTTTGCATGTAATTTGTAGGTCTATGTTACAGATTTATCAAAGAGCAAGATTGGAAAAAATTTCATCAAGTTGTCAAAGAAATTCAAAGTTGTGAAAGTTACAAACAATCCTTGGAGAAGGACTACAGACTGAATTTGGGAGTTTCAGATCCAAAAACCAATTAGGAATAGCAGAGCAAACCGAGAGCTACAAAATCCACTTCAAAATTTCCAGAAAAGTAGAAGTGGACTAATTTTCAACTATTGGCAAATTAGTCCCACTGCCTAGGCCTAAATACGATTTTGTAGATCTGAGTACCCTTTTGGATGACACCTTTCCTGACACAGTTTTCCTGAAATTGGATTGATTCGCCCAACTTGGAGTATGAGTCCCAGTTAGCATAGACAACAATTTTTTTAGGATTCCAGAGCTCCATTCCATCTCTAGCAAGCTTTTAGGTGCAAATTTCTAGTTTCATAATTTTCTATTACATTCTACTTGCATTTTTACATATTTTTGCATATCATACTATGTTTTTAAACATTTTCTATTTTCCAAGTTTACACTTGGTGGTGAACCCATTTATTGTCTCCATCATCTATAAGGATATCTTACCATCATATCTCTCACATCCTTCATTGGGTTGAGATCTCTAAGGTGTCCTTGAATGTGAACATTGTGAAATTGGACCCCTCTCCTTTTATCACCCATTTTGTGTGAACAAGGAAGTGAAGCATCCATTTCGAGTGTCCACAGATGGTAAAGGTTATTTCCTAAGAGAAAAAATTGAGATGCTCTTCTAACAATAGTTTTTCTAAGGTTCAAAGTAAGTTCATAAGGGAGGATACCTCTATGTAGGTAAGTAAAGATATCATGATACCAGGGAGAACTAGCACTAATGATTTCACATACTAATTTGGATTCTTGTACCTCAAATGCTAGGATGAGAAACTCATCGATGAGGAATTCACATTTCAAAATGTTCTGAGGTATATCTCACAAGGACCTAATGGTGGTCATAACATATACTCATTGGTTGTTGATCTAGGGTATTTGCTCAAATGTGATGTCAATGAAGAAATATTTGAGGATTTCAACCATCTTTTTATAAGGTGTGAACTTGTCATCCTTGGTTTGGTACTCTCCATTAAATTAGTTTACAATTAGTTGGGAGTCTTCAAAGACCTGAACAATTCTTTGATTTGTCATTGTATTATGACTCCCAATCCTATTATAAGTGCCTCATACTCAACAATGTTATCGGTACATGGGAAAGATAACTGATATTATTTAAGGATACAATCACCTTATGGGGTGATGAAGAGAAAGCCTACTCTAGATCTGTGTTGTGTATTTGACCTATCAAAATATAGCTTCCACTGCTCCACTATCATGAGGGTAAATACTGACTAATCCAAAAATTTAGACACAAATGGATTTTTTCCATATATAGGTTCCTTTTTTAGTTGATCTATGATAACATACCCCTTAATATCCTTTTGATCTAGGTACTCTATATCAAACTTTGTGAGGATCATAACCCACTTGTCCATTCATCCTAAGAGGGTAGCTTTGGATAGTAAATACTTCAATGGATCTATCTTAGAGATAAGCTTCACTTGGTGCAAAATCATATAATGTTTAAACTTCTGAGACGTGAACACCACTACTAAGAAATATTTTTCAATGGTCAAATAGTTTAGCTCGTATCCCAACAAGGTTTTACTAATATAGTAAATATCTCTCTCCTTCCCTATTTCATCATACTAAGCAAGTGTAAGAGAATGATGAGGATGTTTAAGGTATGCATATATGAGAATGATGAGGACTATAAAGTCCTACAACCACTCTACAATCCTAAATTTCAAAGTGGGGCTAGGTGAGCTAATTTTTATGTCTAACCTATGCCTTTGGAAGCTCTCTACTTGAGGATGAAAGTTCAGTCTCTAGACGATAGTGCAGTGTGTTGGCATCTCTGGATGACAATGCAGTCTGCTGGCGTCTCTGGACGACAATGCAGTGTGCTGGCGTCTCTAAAGTTCCCTATGTCAATATGACCAGACAATAGTGAAGGCAAGGTCAAACCTAGAAAAACTAGCTAATGGCCTAGCTAACTAACCAAAGGGCCAAAATGATGTGATTAATTAAATAAAATATTCTCTAATATTATAAAGCAAAAATGCAAGAGTGAAAAGGGCAAGAACGATATCACCAAGAAATTCAGTCACCAGCTGGATCCTCGAAAGCACATACTCCTACACACAGAAAGAGATGAAAATGTTGGGTGGCTATATAGGGGCCTGCCTTAGTCAAACCCTAGTGTTTCCACCACCATGGATAGCCTAGAAAGCGAGATAAAGAGAACAAAGTGGTAAAGAGCACTGAAGCAGTACAAAACAATAAAATGTTGACTCAACCAAGTGATAGAGGAGAGGAGAGGGAAGCTTACCACCTCCACCAAGAGAACTGAAGGATGCTTGGGGGAGAAAATGAGAGTACTCGAGCCTCTGTTGCAATGATGTGGTCCTAGAATTGCTCTACCAAAGTAATGGAGTGTTGATTTGGCTGCAATGGAATGCTTGGAATGCTACTTGAGAGCTTGAGAGTGAGTGCAAGAGTATGGAAGTGAGTTTTTGAATGAAGTGTAGAAGTTAGAATGCATGTTGGAAGAAATATTTTGAAGAAGGAATGAAATAAATAGCCATATTTGAGTCGATCAACTGAAGGGGGTGTTACAACTTAACTCCCAATGAGAAGTGTAATGCCTTTGCAGGTTCAACCACAAGAATCTGCCAGGGATGTAAGCATGCCACACAAATGTCTATGCATTGTGTGGGAATCCCCAACATAAAAAACTCTATCGACACTCAAAAAAGGCACCAAGTTGAATGCAAGAAATGGGCTTAGGTGGAATTAAGCCTCTGAACATGGTTTTCTAAAGTGGAGAGGGAAAAAGGGGGAATTTACACATGGGGTACAAATTCAATCCTATACATTTTTACCCCACTTTAGTGAGCATGAATATTGATGAGTGCTTGGTAAAGTAGATAAAGGAGAGTGTAGGGTTAGAAATGTATACCTGAACCATCAAGGAGGTAGATCTTGTTCTGGCATACTTGAAGGTGTAGGGAAAGAAAAGGACCCCATAGCTACTCAAAACTATGAAGTTGGAAAAGAGAAAGTGCTTTACAAGTTCTTAGTCCTATAAGGAAGGTGTTCCCCAAAAAATATAGCATGGAGGAGACCCAAAGGAAGTTCCCTATAGGTTCTCAGTCCTATAGGGAAGGTATTCTCCACAAACTTGAGCATGAAGAACACCCAAGGAAGTGCCCTATAGGCTCTCAATCTCATAGGGAAGGTATTCTCCATGAACTCAAGCATGAAGAACACCCAAGGAATCACCCCATAGGCTCTCAGTCCCATGGGGAAGGTATTCTCAATGAACTCAATCATGAAGAACACCTAAGGAAGCACCCCATTGGCTCTCAGTCCCACAGGGAAGGTAACCCCCAAGATCTCTCACATGGAGGGAACTCGAGAAAGTTCCCTCTAGGCTCTCAGTCTTGTAGGGGAGGTAACCCCCAAGATCTCTCACATGGAGGGAACCCGAGAAAGTTCCCTATAGGCTCTCAGTCCTGTAGGGGAGCCACCCCAAAGATCTCTCCTATGGAGGAAGCTCAAAGGAAAGCGGAATTCACAGAGTCAAAAAGTGGCCATGTAGGTAAGTGAGTAGATAGTTGCATAGATTGTCAACAATTTTGAAGACTTTCAAAGGGGTCCCTTGGGAACCCACCATGAAGAGAGAGTCCACTCAAGGGACACACAATTCAAAAGTAGATGTTATTTCTCTCGAATCGATCATTTATCAAGGAATCCTTTTGAAATATGTTCACTACATCAAGGAATTAAAAAGGAAGAATATGCCCTCACATGAGGGGAAGATTAAAGTTGTTCCCACTTTAGAGGAAGGTTGAAGTCCTTTCTTTACAAACCCATGATGAAGGAAACACATTCTATTAGGGTTTCAAGTTGAGAATACAATTCTGAAGAAAGGTTTGTGAGGATTTTCAAGGAAAGATTCGTTGGCCACGAATGCATCTTCTGAAAATTGAAACGTTGGAGAAAATCATTGTCACACATAAGAGGGACAACTCAAGCAAAGAAGAGAGAAAGATAAAGAGGAAGAAAAAAGAAAGAAAACATAAAGAAAGGGCATAGAGGTAGCCTGATATTTTAGGGTTAGAACTGCTCATAAATATATATATGTATAGGAATAGTATATAAATGAACTTTCATCAACCCCCTACTATATCAAGCCATGTTAATAATGCACAAGAATATAAAGTAAAAATAAAAAATTGGGTCAACATGGAAGGGAAGCCTAAATTCCCACGATGCTTTGCATCATCACCAATTTATCAAAAATCAAGCACAAACATGGAAGAATGATGATACAAATAGAAGAAGGCTTACGACACAAAATTCATGCCTGTATCCAAGCACTAATAGGGGTGACTAGGGTCATCCAGGAAAACATTGCACAATCATAGGGGAACACATCACAAAACACACACACAAGATCAAGAAGAGGTCTCCTCCTAACATTGATTAGCCAAAATATAATCTGCTTCCCACTCTAGATCATCATAGGGGGAAGGAGGATGGTCCTGTAGTGGAGGGCAGTCCAAACCTCCCACAACAAGGGCTAAGGAAGAGGGCCCCTCGTGGTCCTCTCCACCAAGCTCTTGTGGAGTCAAGGTCAGTGATTTTGTGAACATTGCTGACAAGGATGGAACCTCATCCATAGCAGTACCATGTCTAACTTTAGTGGATGGATCATGATAAGCATGAGATTCACCACTGGGCTTTCCAAGTGACTCAGGAGTGGTGACGAACTCAGGAGAAGCCAAGACTAGTTCAATAACTAGGATAGAACAAGTCAATAGGGGCCACCTTATAGAGAAGATGGGCTCCTCTTGCACCCTTCATTGCTAGAAGGACCACTCCCCACCTCTTTCTTTATCAGAGGAAATGAACTCCCCACATATGAAGATAGAGGTGTGGAGGAAGAGGAGGAGAGCACCGTAGCGGATACGACTGAGGTATTAACCATATCCATGAGCTTTGGAAAAGGCTGAATATTAGAAACAGACATCAGTACAGGTAGCTCCACTAAAGGAGTGATGAACACCTGTACCCTGTTGGGATTAGGTGTGTCTACACTCACAATAGAAGCTAGAAGTAGCACAACACCATACTAGAGTGAAGCAGAAGGGAGGGAAGAGGGTGACAATATAGGAGGCACTAAAGTAGGGGCGGTCGTCTCTTCCTCCTTCTTTTGTGATGTGGCTTGGTAAGCTAAAATAGCCTTTTGCTAGTGCTTGTGCTTGCGTACAAGGTAGTGTCTTTAGGTCTTGGGGCTGGAGGCTAGAGGTTGTGAAGGAGCAGAGAGATTCTGCTCAACCATAGGAATGTCCACTACAACCATTTCTGATAGAGGAACAAATTCCTGAATGGGAAAAGGAGAGACATGTTGTGGCAAAGCGAGAGGAGTCAACTCAAGAGCCTCAGTAGTAGGCCTCTTCCCATTCACTAATTTAGGAGCAGTAGCTATAAGATGCTATGGATCGAATTCCCTATGGGATCCTTTCTTTCTACCATACAAATAGCACCAAAGTCCAGGGTATTCATTAGGAATATTTACGATCCTGAGCTTGGGCCTATGCCAAGGAGGAATCATTGGACTTAATGGATAGCCACCAGGCCTACTCATCCAATACTCTTCCTAGGAAAAGGGAGAATATGAGGTAGTCTAGGGAAAATTCATCTTATCTTTATCTTTATGAGAAGGAAAGGGAGCCAACATGGGCTTCTCCTCTTTCTTTGAAGAAGGGGGAGTGGTCGGTGTGACCTTCTCCTTCTCCTTTAGGGAGGAGGAGGCGATTGAATGTTGCACTATAGGAAGGGTCAATTTAAGCTTCCTTTTTCCCCCATTCTTATACTTTACATAATTCTTGTAAAGTAGGTCTATTCTTGTAGGAAGCGAACCAACTAGGAAGGGCTAAAAGTGATCCAACGAGTATCCACCATAGGACACCAAGGGTTGATATCTTGTGTCATGCACTAGATGCATGGCACCTTCAATTGAAAATTTTAAGCACTTGTGAATAAAGAAGGAAATTCCATTCATGGAAGCCAACCAAGGAATTCCTAGCTTCACCCTAAATAGATTTAACTCTGCGATTACATCAAAAACCATGTCAACAGTTCTAGGTCCAACCAGGCTGGATAGGGTTATCAAACTGTAAGGTTTAAGACTCATACCATCATGTGTACGGATGGTAGATTTTGTTTCTTCATATTTTTCCTTTTGCAATGAATTCAATACTAATTTTTCCTCTATGATAACATTCACAAGACTAGCAGGGTCTGCCAATACTCCTATCAGAATGTTACCATTGATGTGAGCGGGAATGTAGAGAGGCAAGGGTTTATTTTTCAGGGGTAAATCTTGTGATGTGAATGTAATGTATGATGAACTGGGTGTGGGTGGAATAGTGGAAGTCACCATGACCATGGTTACATGGGCCTTGGGTTGAGTAATAGAATCTGTGGGATCTACAATCATGTTAGGAGAATGTGACAAAAATGGGTCTGTGTATATCTGCAGTTCACTATTAGCTTTTTCCATTGATTTGTTAGCATTTTGTTTACTCCCATCAAGACAAATGGTACCATCCTTGATGTGGTCCTATATATCATGATGCAACAACATACAACATTCAGTATCATCTCCATTAACTTGATGTTATATACAATAATTGCTTCCATCATACCAATTAGGGTAGGGTCTTTAACATGCTTACGAGTCGATAAAATTACAATCTTATCATTCAACAACTTCTGTAAGATGGAAGTATAAGATTTTGATAACTTTGTGAATTTCTAGCTACGTTTGATGTTATTGTCATCAACAATGGCTACTATATTCGCAACAGCCTTACCTTTCCCAGAGATTGTTACAATGGACTTTCCCTCAGAATAGGAGCACGAGGAGGATCCCCCAAATTGAACAACTATTAGTTGGTACTCTCATAAGGCTCCACACAAGTTTGTGAAAGAAGGGTATTTCATAAGGGTGAAATTCTCTTGCCAAGGTCTTTGTAATTTCCTTATGAATACCTTCTTCACGTCAAAATCAGGTAGTTGATATGAGATTTATGAAAGGAGCACTTGGTAGCACACTATGAAATCAGTGATTTTTTCATTGTCTCCTTCTTTACACTAGACAAGATTAGAAAAGGTCATCTTCGGCCCAATTTTTGCTTCAAACTATTTTGGGAATTGGCTCATGAGTTGATCAAATGAGAAAATAGACTTATCAGGCAAGGAGCAGTCCCACTTAAGCTATGTGTCCTTAAGAGATCACCGAAATAGTTTGGTGATCAACACATTGTGATGGAAGAAGTCAGGGCACAAGGATTTAAAGGTAGAAACATGTGTCTTCGGATCTCCCTTGCAACCATACTTAGGTATCTCCATTCCCTAGGGGAAAGGAGTGTTCAAGATTGTGACCAGCAATGGGCTATGTTAGAAAAAGGGTTGGAAGATAGGATGGGTAGAGGCTTGGGAAAGACTCGCTAACTAGCTCTACATTTTACCTATGTTCTGAAGAAGGGTATTCAAAATAGGGTTGTTAGAAATAAAGGGCCAAAGGAACCTCCCCCAGAACTGCCACCAAGGCCACCTCCAGAACTGCCATCGGTGTGACTTCTGCTAGAGCCACTAGCAAAGCCACCATCACTAGTAGGGCCTCCACCGGAGCCACCTCCACCAGAACCACCTCCGCTACTGAACCCTCCACCACTAGAGGTGACTGTAGGGGTGAAACTAAAGTGCAAGGGGACCCTGTTAACTTTGACAGTTTCAGGCTATTCAGAGACAAAAGGGATATTAATAGAAGGGACCGCATCGGCCATATAGACAAACATGGGAGGCATTGATACTCCTAACCGTCCTTCACATTGTATGAAGGTGACTCCTTGTGAAAAACTAGGGTTTTTCAAAGGAGCACATGCTTTGGCGAGACCAAGGAGGCTAGTTAGAAGTTCTATGCATGTTCGATCTTTACTCATCATATGCTTTAACTCACTGATGACCTGAGTGGCTCTAGCCATCTTCGGATTTCTTCCCAAGTGATTTTTTAGGTTGCCTAGCCCCTTAGTGAGGGCGGAAACATATTCTGTTGGGATTTGAATGGCCTCATACTCATCTAGCAATGATGGCATGGGAGATGCAGGGGGAGTGGGAACATGATCAGTTTCATCAATGAATCCCATCTCATTCCTCGACAACTACTACTACGCAGCCATACTAATGGTGGGACTAGAGAAAAGGCCCGTAGAAAGACCAATCAAGACCTTCATCCTTTCCATTAGAAGGTTTCACACACTTTTCCTAATGATCTACCTAGAAGTTGTAGAATGGGTTGTGATGCTTATAAACCTTCACAACACTCAAGAACATAATAGTCATGAAGTATTCAAGGGAAGCCTCAACACCGATGGATGAACAAACATTGGTTCACATAGGGTTCACCAAAAATGTAAGAGAGGGAGACCACCATGTGCAAGACCCCAAGTCACAAAGGGCCAAGACGCAAGAGGCTTCCCTAACTTACCTTAGCTAAATGGGATGTTTAGTGTATGGGGATGAGAATGATGAGGACTATAAAGTCCTACAACCAGTCTGTGATCGTGAATTTTGAAGTGGGGCTAGGCGAGCTGATTTTTAGGTCCAACACTACACCTTTGGAAGCTCTCTACCTAAGGATGAAAGCGGGGTCTCTGAACGATAGTATGACACTTGCATCTCTAAATTCTGCTTGCGTCCATATGGCCTAGCAATAGTGAAGGAAAGGTCAAACCTAGAAAAACTAGCTAACAGCCCAGCTATCTAACTAAAGGGCCAAAATGATGTGATTTAGTAAATAAAGCATTCTCTAATATTATCAAGTAGAAATGCAAGAGTGAAAAGAGCAAGAAAAATATCACCAAGAAATTCAGTCACTAGTTGGCTTCTCGAAAGCACATACCCCTAGACACAAAAAGAGAGGAAAATGTTGAGTGGTTGTATAGGGGCCTGCCTGAGTCAAACCCTTGTTTAGGTGTTTCCACCTCCACAGACAACCTAGAAAGTGAGATAAAGAGAACAAAGTAGTAACGAGAACTGAAACACTACAAAATAGTAAAATGCTAACTCAACCAAGTGACAGAGGAGAGGAGAGGGAAGCTTACCACCTCCACCAAGAGCACTCAAGGCTAGTTGGGGGAGAAAATGAGATTACTCGAGCCTCTGTTGCAATGGTGTTGTCCCAAACTTGCTCTACTAAAGTGATGGAGTGTTTCTTTAGCTGCAATGGAATGCTTGGAATACTGCTTGAGA